>CM024760.1:2671530-2871497 GCA_014218235.1 Colocasia esculenta | reverse complement strand
CCTCGCTGGACTTGTCTGGGTTTCCCCTAGATAAGGTAAAAAGAGAGAACCCGTCATGACGAAAACCCGAAAGGGCGTCGTGGGCAAAATTGGGTACCCCGCTACGTGAAAACCCGAAAGGGCGCGTAGGCAAAAGCAAGAGGGGGTCGGATTGAGTGAAAACCCGAAAGGGCGCTCAATTCCATAATGTGAAAATAAAAAATCAATCAAAGGCAGATACCAAAGGCAAGCAAGCTTCAAGTCTCTAGAAAGGAAATCCTGACATAAGTGGTACTTGACAGTCAAAGCTCATCTTCAAGTCAGTGCATGCCAAGGCTCATCTTCATGTCACTGCTAGCCGAAGCCCGCCTTCATGCCAGTCGAAGCTTATCTTCTCAACAGTCAAAGCTCATCTTCAGTCAGTGCCAGCCAAGGCTCATCTTCATGTCACTACTAGCTGAAGCCCGACTTCATGCCAGTCGAAGCTTATCTTCTCGACAATCAAATCTCATCTTCAAGTCAGGGCCAGCCAGGCTCGTTTTCATGTCGGTGCCAACTGAGGCTCCTTATCATATTCATTCTAGCCAAGCTCGTCTTCGTGCTAGTCGAAATCTGTCTTCTCGGATTTCTATCTCATATGGGACAAAGTGAAACTTCACTATACACGAGATGATGCGTCCTAACAGTTTCCGAGTTTCTGGGTGGAGAATGCTGAAGACATCTATCGATACCCAGACACAACAAAAGTCAAAAGAAGAAGACAAGAGCACATTAATCTAGCTCTGAGCAAAGTGCTCCCCAAAAATCCTACATTACAGACGTCCCACTGGGTCAGAAATGTCAGCAATTCGGAGAAGTCGCCAGTCATAGTGCTATTGCCGACTCATGAAGACCACAAACTCTCAAATAACTTGTCAGTTCAATGGTCTTCCTTGGCCGATCTGGTTTCTTCATCAACTCACGAGGCTATCAACTCTTAGTGCTAGCAAGGAGGATGACTATCGAATCAAGATGACTGCTAACCCGCAGAAGCCTGCCAACTCGCGCCAGGCCACCCCCCTGCCAACTCACGTGGGTCAGAGGCCGCCAACTCACAGAGCTTGCTGATTCAAGGCATGGCTGGCTCACCCACGACCGACTCACGTGAGTGCCGACTCGTGTTGAGTCATGAAGTCTGCCAAATCACAGAGCCAACCAACTCATGAGGCCTACCGGATCACAGGGCCAGGCCATTGAACAGAAGGGGCTGCCGACTCAGGCACTCTGTCCACTCAAGGCGCTATGGAATGAAGAGTTTTTTGACTCACAAGAGCTGTTGATTGGTCCACTTATCAAAGCAGGACTTGGTTATCATGCAGGCAAGCCCGAAGGTTGCCGACTCGCATCGACGTCATCCATCTCAAGCTAAGCACAGCAGGATGAACATAATAGACAAAGTCAATAAACCGTCAATACAGTGACAGACCATGAGGCTATCATTATGGCAACAAGTTTACGACCGTTGATGCTGACAAATTGACTCACATTAAGTTGAAGAAGACCCGGTTGACGTCGTACGAGTTCACCCAGGGGTGCTCTCCACTCGTCCCTCGCTCGCACCACCCCTGGTGGGGGGCATTTGTGGACATTAAAAATATATATATATAACAGTGGAACAACAAAGCCAGATATGAGCCCACTTATTGGCCCACTATCTAATGGCCCAAGAGTGCCCTCATGCTGGGGGTCACTTTAAGCAAACCCTCACCCCCTACTATAAAAGCTCATGCAAAAAGCAACTGCAAAAAAGGTGGTTGTTGCAACCTTTCAGAAGAGGAGAGGGAGGCTGCGTGAAGGGCAAGAAAGAAAGGAGGGGGAGAGGAAAGCTCGGCTGGGCTTCTGCTAGGCACTTGGGTTCCTGCGCAAGAGAAAAGAGGAAGAAGAGAGGGAAGGCAGTAGGACGAGGGCTGCTGGTTCGTGGCTAAAGAAGAGAGAAAAAGGGTGAGAGAGCCAGGAAAGAGAGGAGAGAGAGAGCTTCCCCCCCCTCATCTGTCTCCTCTTGCTCCCTATTTTTTCTTTTATGTGTTTTGGTCATTGAAGACCCTCTGTGCTATGAGAAATCTATATATATGATGAAGCCTGTTAATTCTCTCCTTTTTTTATGCAATAGAATGTATGTATTTGTTTAATGATGTTTTCTTAACTCCCCTCCCCAAGTTCGATGCTTCTTTTGAGTTCTCTTTTACTGCTTTACTATTCTTCTTTATTTAGCAGTCAAACCTCGCCCCGCTTGGTGGTGAATGTCTTCAATGTCCAACCTCCTAATATGAGGAAGAGGTATAAGAACCCTTTACCTGATAATGGGAGTCACCTGCCATCATTCCCACGTCGCTTTGTGATCTCTTTCCCGCCGTTTAGAACTCTTCTGTTACTGTGTTTCGCCGGCTTCCTCTTGAATAAGGTCCGCCGGATCACCTCATTCAGGGTCCAGCACAGAGGGGTTGGGTAATCTAATACTCATGCCCCGCTTAGGATCTGAATAAGATGTGTTCGGGAACATTCCCATCGCGTTCGCTCAATCCTTCGGGGTTTAAGATCACAAAAGAGAAGGACTTCAGTTGAAGGCCCGCTGCCAACTCACCTAAGCAGGGGGTTTTGGCACTTTCCTTGGTTCGATTGCTACGTTTTCTTCGCCCCTTTGAAAGACTAGAATCGATCAAGACATGCCTCAGTCCTTCCTCCAAAAATCTGGCACCATTTCGATGAGATTTGGGGCTGGTTTCATGGAGAAAAGATGGCGCAGCTCTGGCCGACCCACCTGAGTCGACCACCAGCTCACAGGCCGGCTGCCGACTCACTGGGGCTGAGACCATGTTTTCCGTATTTTAAAGGTGGTTAACATGACTTTTTGCTCATTTAATTGATTGAAGCTGACCAGTATATTTATCATCCCCCTCCCATAAAATTTTGCATCATTCTGATGTCATTTGGACGGTTTTTTTACCAAAAGAGGCCAATTCCTTTGTCTGCCACTCACCCCCTGGCCAACTCACCTCTTGGCCAACCCAAGAGTTCGTGGCCAACTCACCCCTGGCCGACTTACCTGAGTCTAATTCAAATGGGCAGAACCGCTTGCGGCCCATTTATGCATGCGGAGCAGTTCTTAGCCAACTTATATAAAAATGAGGCTCTATGAGGCCTCGGGTTAGATAACATGATATCTATGCCCGAGTTCCTAGACTCGTACATTATCGGGTTGTCCATCGGACTGTTTTCGGTCTCGGTACTCATCGGTTCCTCCATGGCCATGCCTCGAGAACCGGCACCGTATGCCGTTTGAGTGGCGCCGCGTGCGACTAACACCTCGTTTTGGTACCATCTCCATTGTGGTGGATGGATACCGTGACCTCCCCCACATCCCATGAGTCCGGGGGAGGTGCTGCCGAATTTTTTTTCTATGAGTGTCATGCTATTCTGTGTTTCTGGCTGGTGAGTCCAAGTCGGTGGGGAGATTTGAACCGTGATCCGGCAGTGCTCCTGGACCAACTCAATGGTCTGGCTGCAATAAAGTCACATAGCAGTGCTGTTAACATGAATAATGAGACAGAAATAAAGAAGGATAATAATAATAACAAAAAAATAATAAGTCTATAAATAACCAAAATAAAAAAAACCAACATAATAATAATAATAGAAAATAAGCAACACAAAAAAGAGATCCCATTTCCACCAAACCAGGGCTACCGACCCGTCTCTCCATGGAAACCACTTGAGGTTCTCTGCCAACACACCCGTGGCCGACTCATGCCCTTGGCCGACTCAAGAAGCCTGGCCGACCCACTCCTCAGCCGACCCACCATCTCCCACCTTTCAAACAAAACCCATTTAAATCCCCACTCCCAACTCACAACACTCCCAACTCATACCCCACTCCTCAGCTGACCCACCATCTCCCACCTTTCAAACAAAACCAATTTAAATCCCCACTCCCAACTCACACCACTCCCAACTCATCCCATGCCCCCTGCGCACACACTCCACCTTTCAAACAAAACCAATTTAAATCCCCACTCCCAACTCACAACACTCCCAACTCATCCCATGCCCTGCGCACACACTCCCACATGCCGCCACCCTCACATTTAATTAACATAAATGGGTAAATAAAAAATAGGGGTAATAAGATTAATGGGGGGGATGATTAATAAAAAAAATAATTAAAGAAAGACAATAAACAAACAATAGATCAACATCATCTAAAGTAATACAAATGCCACGATCTCAAAAAAAATAATGATATAATATATATTAAACCAAACGGTGAAAAGACAATTGATTCTAAGCCAAACAATTAAAGGACATGAATTTAATTTAATAATTTGAGTAAATCTAACAAAAAAAAACTTCAAAATAAACAAAATCAAATGATCCTAAACAAGAGAAATCAAATCAAATAATTTTGGGTTATGCTCCTAACGTGGAATAAAATTCGAATAAGTTTCAAACTCAAATAAATCAAGAGGAATAAATGAAAAGGCATTTGGAATCGAATAAAAATCCAACATTAAATCAAACAGTCAGAATTAAATTAAATTAAAAGATCAATGGATAAAAAAAAGAGACAACTCCAATAAAAGACCAATCACAATGGAAAAACGCAAGAGATGATCAAAAGAGCAAAATAAATCATATCAAATAATGTTGAAACCATTTCAACTTCTTTTAGTAAATCTAAAACAGCATCAAAAGTGCGTCGAGTGTTATATTTTGGTCGTTTCGCGTTAGGCGCAATTAAATTTACATCTTCGCATATATCCTTTATCGGATGTTTCCGTTTTAAGGTCATGAGACTTTCTAATCTGGCGATTAATCAAGGTTTTCCCTCTCAGAGGGATGTAATTAACGTCGTTGCGTTTAAGCAACGGCGAGATCTTGGTCCCGACCCGATCTCTACAATTGTTTGACGAAGTAAAACGGTACGCACAATAGATCCAAAGACCTTCGACTCTCGGAGGCAGAACACTTGGTTGCCACTTCAGTGGCTGGCACGCCTGCGCTATGCAAATTGCCGATTCATCTCTCGTCATTATCGCTCACGTAGCACCCGACGGGATTTGGATTAGCAATACGCATCCATGAGAACATGAGAAACATGATAAATAGATCTTTAAAAAATATTAAAATTTCCATTTCCACAAATTATTTAAAAAATAATTAAATAGACGACGGTTGTTTGATGGCCACGGTTGGTTAACAGTTGGCCATGATATAGCCAACGGGAGTACTGTAGCCCACGGTCTATGGACGACGGTTGGACCGTGGACGTTGTTATAGGTGACGGTGTTTTTCAAACCGCCGATGGTTGTTAACCATAGGCCATAGTCTTCTTTGTACTAGTAAGAAAGTTTGTGTCGATTTGCACCAATTCTAGATATAAAATGAGACAAGATATGGTGAGCATCATGCAAAAATTGGTTCCATTCATCTACAGGTTCATCTACTAGGTATTAGTTGTTCTGATCAAAACAAGCATATTCCATCTCCTGATGTGCCCGTAAGAGATGAATGAATAATTAAAAATATTGACTTACCAAAAAAAATATCATAATATGTAAATGTTTTCACTACATTTCTAAATCTTCAAACAAAGTTCCATTTCTAACATATATGATATATATTTTATTTTTAAATTTTTAGACTGTCTTATTGATGATGGATGAGATATTCTTTTAAATAGGTTGAACAATAAGAACAAGATATAACGATATTCTTGTTTTTATATTTTAGGCACCAATCGAAAGCAATGACATCACAATCTATGATAAAATTAATGAAAAATAAACACTGTTGCCTGGGAAATGATGTGAGTTGGTTCAAGAAAAATGAGATAACTATAATCTATAGATGGCTATTTCTCAGCTTGATTTGATTCTTGTGTCTATATTCACAAGTTCAAAACTATACCTATATAATGATGTCTTGTAAGGACGACATGCACTTTTAGAAGCATTATTTTTCATTTTCCGATCCTTTTTTCCATGAATGAGTCTCCCTGACATCCACTTTTAGAAGCATTATCTTTTCATTTTCTATGAAATATCATCACATTTCTAAGACAAAACTTTCTCACAGATATCAATTAGAAAACAGGATGAGCAACTTGATCACAGGACAAGACATACTTGGCATTCAAATGATGAGCAAGTAAAAGCCAATCCAGTTCATGCGATGGTTAGGTTTCAAACTGAGGAGCCGTTGTCTTGTTTCACAAAACCTGTTAAATCATGCTGTGTGCCTGCAAAACAGCATAAGATCAGATTTGGTTCATAATTATCTTAAGCAACTTTTCTCAAGGTAAAGAAAATCAATTCAGAAATTTTACGTTAGGAATAACTAAAATAAGTATCAACATACCTTGCTGTCAGCACCACTACCAGAGGCCCAAGGAAGACCTGGGAGACTAAACAATTTCAGCATGGATGAAGCAACCATTAATTATTAACCTGAAAATATGAGCTAAAAGCTGCCGCCTTTAAGGCGGATTCCCCATCCTGTCTCGGATTTGTCTGAAGACAACAGTCACAAACAGAAGACAAAATGTTAGATCAAGAACCGAAAAGTATGAAAATATGCATACATATATGTAATCCAAAGAAATGATGAAGGGGATGGAAGATGCCCATTTTACGTTTTTTTCACAATACTCTTTTTAAGTGCTTGAGATTTTTCTCAATTTTAGGAAGGAGAAACATGTGAATGGAGAAGGACCTAAGGTTCCTGAGCCAGGAGGCGGTGTTCTTGTGGAAATGGGGGAGGAAGGGAGGGCACAACCACGCAGCTGGGTTGGGGGCAGGGGTGTCAGAGTCCCCCTCTGATGCCCTTCATGTGCATGAGAGAGGGAGAAAGAGAGAGGGGTGCGGGAGCCAGGAGGTGGGAATGGAGGGGGCCAGCGGAGATCCCTTCGTGCGAATGAGAGAGGGAGAAGAGAACACAAGGGAGAGGGGGAGATGCAACACGAGATGTTGCCGCCGTCACTGATCAAAAAGAAGATGGCCACCGTCGTTGCTGATCGGGAAGGATGGCCGCCGTCGTCACCAATCGGAAGGAAGAGGGCTGCCGTCGTCGCCGATCGGGAAGGAAAACGATTGCCGTCGTCGCCGATCAGGAAGGGATGGCCGCCTTTGTCGCTGATCGGAAGGAAAATGGCCGCCGTTGTCACCGATCGGGAAGGGATGGGCGCCGCCGTCGCCAATCGGAAGGAAGACGACTACCGTCATTGGCGATCAAGAAGGGATGGCCGCCTTTGTCGATCGGGAAGGCCGGAAGGGAAACTAGAAGTCTGGAAACCCTACCTTCGCTGCCAGCCTACGAGGGTGGGGAACTGGGGAATGGGAATGGCCTTTTGGCTCTTTTTTCTCCGGATCATGGATCCAGATTCCACTTTCGGATCAACCCCCGCTCGCCCCGAAATACGTCATTTCGGATCGACCCCCACTCGCCTTGAAATGAATTATTTTGGGTTGAAGGTGTGACCCGGATCCAGAATTCGAATTGGATCCGAGTCGAGTCTTCAGATCAGGTGGATCCATTGACACCCCTACTCGTAAGAAGTCATCATGGAGCGGAATTATCAATGCATATGGGGATTGAGATAGGGATATATAACCTGGATTAGTTGTATATCGATAAAACAGAAAATTATTATTGAATTATATATGTGCGGTTTGTGATCTATAATTGTGATATATTTTTTAGGGCAAAATTGTAAAGATTCTGGTCAAAATGGACAATTCGCTAAAGTGGATTAGGCCGTGACATCTCATGTTCAACTCACACGTTTATTGAAAAAATGGCTTGAGATATAAATTGGATAATGTGTTGTAATTGACTTTGATGATGGTGGATGACGCGTGCTTATCTGTAGGCCTCAGATGCTGAAATTTTGAGGGTCTGATTCCCCTCCACAGTAAACTTAGCTTATGCACCAACTTCTACTTGATCTTAAGAATGTCCATGAATCGAGCCGATTCGATAGATCTGTGGACCTGCAAGTCTAACATTGGGCAGGACTGTCACATTTCGTAACTCACTAACTTAATTTTCTATGCACCGATAAACTTGAGCCGTTGAAAAAGTGGAGCCAACTTCAAATCTTTTTTTCAAGTCGAGCAGGTTTGATAGGTCTACGATATTAAATATTTGATTGACCGAACTCCAAATCGATCGACCAAATCCCAAATTGATTGACTAATATTAAACTTGGCTTAACCACCAACTTCTACTTCATTCGATTATATGTGAGTGACATAAGTATAAACATCTACTTAACTCTATTATAGGTGCTACTGTTTAAATATCCTATTTTATGAATATTTGAGAAAGATGCCGATTTCAAATATTAATTAATCATATTTGACATAGAACCTATTTTTTTTAGATCTGCTGACATCATATGAGAACGCTAATAACTGCGTGGGCTTCACCAAAAGCCTGCCCATACAGAGATCTTAGTCACATGATCTTAAAACATGAATCCCAAAAAAACAATACATACATTACATTACATATGATAAGCAAATAGAAAATTTGGCATATCAGCGGCCCTGAACAGAACTTCTCGTGAGCTGATTGCTAGATGTTTTGGATGTCCCGTCAAGTGAAGATGGCGGAACGGAGTTAAATGGAGTGCTTCCAATAACAAAAGCAGGCTTCTTTGGCATTGGCAAAGGGCAGACATCATTGCTCATCAAGGAAATAATGGAAGACATTGTGGGTCTGTCCACCGGAATGCACAACATTGCCAACTGAGTGCATCTTAGCATCTCAGCAGTAGAAGATGAACCGCTCATTGATGGGTCTGGGAGTTCCAAAGCTCTACCACCTTCCCACACCTGCCATGCCTGAAATCCCCATCAAAGTGTTTTAATGTTTATTACCTTCTAGATTTTGCGTTACATGAATTCACAGCAGAAGCAAGCATTGTCTCAGGTTGAGGGAGAAAAACTTACATATCCAAAGAGGCTTTGAAAATTGCGGTCTGGATAAAAGCCTGTGCTTCTTTTTCCGGTGATAAGCTCCAAGAGTATGACCCCAAAGCTGAACACATCAGATTTCTCTGAGAAGACACCATTGAATGCGTATTCTGGGGACATGTAGCCACTATACATCATGGGTAGAAAGAAAAACTCATTAGCTAGAGAAAGGCAACCTGAAAATTTGCTTTTTTATATTGGTGGATGCTACTCAGGAACACATTCATATTTCATGTAATGAGGACTCACTATGTACCAACTACTCTCTGGGTATTCCCTCTCTCTTGATTTGTTTGAAAAGTTCTTGCCAACCCGAAGTCTGAGATTTTGGGGTTCATCTCACTGTCAAGCAATATGTTACTAGTCTTTAGGTCTCTGTGTACGACACGCATTCTTGAGTGTTGATGCAGATAGAGGAGGCCATTTGCCAACCCTTTGATGATGCCAAAACGTTTCTCCCAATTTAATTCAACTGATCTTGTTGGATCTGAACAAAAGGGTGATGAAATTAATGGATTATCTAGAACAACATTGATCAAATTAGGAGCTTCAAAGTTTGTTGTTTACACTTATCCAAAAGGAGGGGAAAAAAAAATTCGACTTCAAAAGCTAGGAAAAGAGACAAACCAAAGACAAATTTATCCAGACTTTTGTTGGACATGTACTCATATATCAATATCTTTTCATCTTTATGGGTGCACCAACCCAGAAGTCGGATAAGATTATTGTGTTGAAGTCTTGCAATGAGTCTGACTTCATTGTAAAACTCCTGGTAGCCTTGTTTAGAGCCCTTGGATAGCCTCTTAACAGCTACCTCTTGACCACTCAACAATGTCCCCTGGAGTACAATCTACGATTATAAATATAAACCAGTGACAAGTTATGGATAAAGCACTATTTGAAAAGAACCAGAACCAACTGAAACCTTGTAAACAGGGCCGAACCCCCTTCTCCGAGCTTATTTTCACTGCTAAAGTTAGATGTAGCAGCCTTCACAATTTTGAAATCAAACAAGGCAGCATCTGGCATTTCCTTTTCACTTCCAAGTGCACTGGTGATGTCCAAACCGTGTGGGGGCACTATCCTTCTAGTTCTCCCATTACACACTTTGCAAGAGACACAGGAGCAGTATGTAAGTTTCTTTCAGATCACTCTTTATAGTATCAGCTAAGATATCATAATATAATAGAATTACCTCTTGATCTGTGCATTTTGATGGAGAAATAGTAGCAAATCCCGATAAGAAGCATCCCGAGAGAGAGAATGGGCACTGTGATCTTGATCAGATCATTGTTCTTATGTGGAAAGTTGCCATCCTCCAACCGTGTGTTGTTACCTTCTGCAGCACAACAGTGAAAGGTGAAAAGTGTCTGAAAGCAGCTTAAAATCTATCGAACGGGTCTTCTAACTCAAAATTTTATGGTGATAGAATAGAGAGGAATATTCTACTATCAACTTAAAGCCGTACCAATGATTTTTAGATTTTTGTCTTGCGGATCATAAATTTGAACTACATGACCCAGATATATAGCATCATGGATTTTCATACCATGTTAAATTTATGCGACAATTTCTTCCTTTCATGAAATCGTAGGCGATAAGAAATATTAAACGCATATCCACACCTATACAAGGGAAGTCTGATTGACTTGGCCACAGAACCTTTTGAGTAGTATTAAATAACAGAAGACAAATGGGAAAGAATAAACAGAGTACACGAGTCGATAGAAGACATTAAAAAACAGAGTATAGCTATCTCATCTATTTTAGTGGATAATCCAACGTAAGTTGTGAGAGTGGCATACGTAGTTCAGCCGCATGAAGACGCACATACAGATCCTCGCCGTTGGGAAAAAGTAATTGCCCGAGATCTTTCATCTCTCCAAGCCAGATCAAGCACCTTGATCCCGAGTTCTTCCCGTCCAAGGTGGTTATATCCGCATAAGCATAGCCTTGGCAAGGGCACCTCGCGGAGCACTCCGCCTCGCACTGCTGTATGGTCTTGTTCCACAAGACGGAGAATCCATCCGGCAGCTTCATCCCGGGGACCTTCACAAACATGTCCGTTCCGTCGCACCGCAGCTGGTGCCGTCTCACGCAGCCCCCCGTGAAGTTTCCCGACTTCCAGTCATCCGGGTTCCGGGGCTCGAACCCGTCCAAACAACTGCAAGAGCTCTGGATACGAACACAGGCGCCGAATGGGCCGCACCTGTTGTAGAAGTCGCAGGTTCTTGCTGGGAAGAAACCGACGGAGACCCACTTGTGCAACCTTTCTCCCCAGATATAGAATCTCAACATGCCTGTATAATCTATCACAGATCTCGCGAGCATGGAGTTATTAACCATGTAGATGCTCCAGCTGATCTCATCATCGTCTTTAACTGTCCTGATCATATTGGGAGTGTTGGTATTCCCAGGTTTCCCATCCCACGGTCTCCGTCTTGCAAGGATTTCTGAACCCTTCAGGATGTAGAGCTGCAGGGAGGTCTTGGGATCGACGGTAAGCACGAACTGTCCGGAGATGGGTCGGCTGCGCCTCTCCAGGACGTCAGTCTTGTCGCTGCGCCAGTGCTGAGGTTGGATCTCAGTTTCATGCCCGGCAGGAACGTGTCGGTAGGTTGATCGAAGCTCTGCCAGACGTCGTCGCCGCCATTACCATGCCCGAGGACGAGGTTGCCCGAGTCTAGAAGCACCGCGGAGGTATTGCTGGGGACGCCCGTGAGGTTTGTGGACCAGACGGTTCTTCCCATGCCGTCCAGCACGGCAATGTTGCCGTCCTCGGTGACGGTGAGGACTCCGGCTGGGTCTCTGAGTGGCCTCTCTCTGTTGGCGACCCACACCACCGTCCTCTCCGGAAGGCGGTTGTACCATATCCCGGCGTACTGCAGGTTAGCAGCATCTGAGTTCTCCCCCGTGAAAAAGCCCAGTGCGAAAATTTGGCCGGCAGATATTATAGTCTGGTTCACGGATATCGACTGCCGTGCGGCTAATGTATCACCGGCATCACAGAATGATAGCTGGTGGGAAGATGATAAGAAGACGATAAAGGCGGAGATGAGGACGAACAAGCCCATATCGCTGCTGCAGCTGCCCGCCGCTGTGTCTCCTTTTGTCTAATTTTCCGCTTCTTCTTGACGCTCAGCAGTGGCGGATCCAGAATTTATTTTAGTAGGGTCCTAATAATATACTTATATAATTTCAGTAGGATCATCTACAGTAAAAATTTATCTACTTAATATAAATCTTTTATCCAGTGGAATCACAGGACTCCACTGGGCCCTTGCTAGGTCTGCCCCTAGGCAACAGACCATTCGTCGACATCTTTGTGGGCAGCCGCAAAGCGTTCACCAGAGATCGCCCGTGGACTACTGCTGATTTGTGGGAGAATTGGAGAAACATTACATGCCTAATCGCTCACCAACAAGTTGTACTTTAAAAACACTCTATAGTATATATACACACGTCTGATGACACTGATTTTCTTGAATATATGAATGTTTTCAATAGATTGATTTCGCAACTTCGCAATGTAGGTGTGAAAATTTATCTACTTAATGTAAATCTTTTTATCTAGTGGAGTCACAGGACCCCACTGGGCCCTTGCTAGGTCTGCCCCTGGGTAACAGACCATTCGTCGACATCTTTGTGTGGCAGCCGCAAAGCGTTCACCAGAGATCGCCCGTGGACTACTGCTGATTTGTGGGAGAAATTGGAGAAACATTACATGCCTAATCGCTCACCAACAAGTTGTACTTTAAAAAACAACTCTATAGTATATATCCACACACGTCTGATGACACTGATTTTCTTGAATATATGAATGTTTTCAATAGATTGATTTCGCAACTTCGCAATGTAGGTGTTAAAGTAGAAGAAGAAGATAGACTCTTCTTCTTTTATCTTTATCGACGACGACCATTTGATGACAACCATTCTCTATGACAAAGACACTTTGAAGATGGAGGAGGTTAAAATAATTTTATTATCAAACGAAGTTAGACACAAATCTATTGTAGGTGAGAGTTTGATAATTCTGATCAGGATAGAGGATGTTAGAAATAAAAAGGTGGCAAGAAAAACAAGTCCAAGTCCAAGTCAAAAAAAAAAAAGAGCAGCAGATGATGTTATTACAAAGAAGGTCATTGGAAAACTGATTAGGTATCCCAAATTTCAGGACAAGTCCATGAAAAAGAATAAATAATCAAAAGAGGCCAATGTGGCTTCTAATTCAGAGAAGGAAGGAGATGTGTTGACCATCTCCTCAGATATAGATTCTACTGATGAATTCTTGATTCTAGATCATGATCCTATCATATATATGTACCTACATAGAGATTAGTTATATACTTATGTATCTCATGTTCCTATCAATGGAAGACCGTGTTTTAGACATCAGATGGCTTGTATGAGTGGCAGGTAATGCCGTTTGGCATGCCCAATGCACCCAGCACATTCATGAGGGTGATGACGCACCCCTTATGGGCAGATGTGTAGTTGTCTACTTTGATGATATACTGGTGTATAGTGCTTCTGTAGGACCTGCGATCAGTACTAAGATATTGAGGTGAGAACAGATGCACGGCAATGCATACCAACTGAAGCTACCCAGTCATCTTCACCATTCAGAGAAGGGAGAGGACAGCGCATAAGATCAAATGTGTTGCGATCGAATTCGCATCCAAATGTCCTGAGAATACGTACGGACAGTGAAATTATTACAGATGGCTGCTATCTTCTTCATCCTGTGTAAGAAGACATCAATGGTGGCTTGCCAAGTAAATATGATGTTTTACGATATTGAGTCGTAAAAGCCTTACAATCCAGTTGAGATAACAAGAGAAAGCAGCTGAAGGATCGTTCTCATATATAATTACATTATTCCGCTTGCCGATTAACTGAGAATTTTCATTGATATGATGGCACCAACATATAGAATCTTGCTCCGTAGAATTAATCTTCTTTGTAGAAATAAGTGATTGCAGCGACAACACATTTGTGTATGACCGTCTTAGTTATATATTGAAGGGAAGGACCATAATTAATTAATTTTGTATCACAACTAGTTTAGTTATGCACATATATAGAGAGAGAAAAAGATGAGAAAAAGACGTGATACCCACCATGTCCATTTTTAGACCCACAGAAAGCACAAAAACAGGCCAAATCGACCAAGTCAAATTGCAATAAACTTATGATCTAAACAATCTGTTTAATATCGTCATAGGGTGGTCAGATCATGAAGGATGAGAAATTAAGATGGATGATGGGGAGAGATAACGGCATGATAAGGGACTCACCGGTCCAGGAAGGACCAACCAGTGGCGGATCTGACCCCACTGACTTGGAAGGGGTGTCTTAAAAGGAAATAGGAATACCCCTTGTTATTTAGGTGTGTAAATGAAAGGTGATCCCACTGAATTTAAGGGTGACCCCCTTAGACTCAAGTGACTCCACTGAACTAACTTTCAAGATCTGCCACTGGGACCAACAGTGTGTGGTGTTCAGCAAATGTTTTACATGAAATTGGTCTGCTTCGGCACACACACGCAAATATATCTTGGGTTCTTGGGGTTGAATGGGCAAGAAGAAAACATGTGAGGGGCAGGAGAATGGAGGGGGTGGGCCTAAGAATTTGTAACGTATGGAGGCCACCTCGAATTATTATTTTTTGATAGGTAATGTTAGAATTGTATTGAGATAGGAATGTACAAACCCCAAAAATGGGAGAATGAAGATAATACATACTACACGCATCAGATGCGGTTAACTACTAAATAAAGTAGCAAAGCTACAACTTATCTAGTGGAGATGTTGAATCGGCATAGAATATTCTTCTCTCTTATGGTTAGATTGCTGTGACAATTGTTCATTTCTATGCACGCCCTGACATCGTAGAGAATCTGGAGCAAAATCTGAGTTTTTGATGTTTGCTTGCCCTAAAAAATTCTGGAGCATCTTTCTCTCCAAATCCACCATACTGTGAAACGAAATAGTAGTCTGCCCAGTTTGGTTAATACACCATTAGATGGGAAATTTTGCTTCAGAAGTTCCAACTCACCATACAAGGTAGAGGCAGGAGGCGATTCAGATCAAACCTGCAGAGGATTGATTCCAGATGCCTTGAGAATATGGACAGTGAAAATATAGATGGTTATGTCTTCTTCCTCCTTCAAACAAAATACACATCTGTTTATAATGTAATAACCACGCTTCTTCAATTGTCTTGTGTTTGGAAGGCGATTAAGGTGCTTGCCAAGTACATAATGACGTACGCTGAGATGTGGGCTGCCCAAATCCAAGAGCAACAAGGGTATGTAGCTGAAGGAATTCTCATACATTCCATGCCGAATGAATGAGAATTTTCCATTATGATGGCACCAGGATATAGAATCTTGCCACCTCGAATATTTCCTATACAATTACGGTTAAGTTTAAATTAAGCTTGTTAAAAATCAGTTCTTCAACAAAAACATGAGAGATTGTTTTGTATATGGTTGGCCGGATCGGGCCACTCGAGTTTTTCTCATCGCACAGTATTTATCAAAGTGTACCACGTCGGTACACTTCGATCCGTACAATTTATTTTAAAAATAATATTAAATATTAAATAAAGAACATAAATAATAAATATTATTAAAATAATAAATTAATTATATCATATCGGTCTTGTTAGGGATTCGTTGAGCCCCTGACACTGTTTGTCTCGATTTGTACGTTGCTACGATCTGCATCGGCCCGGTCAATCTTGGTTATGTAGAAGGTTATTAGATTTTAGTATATTTTTGGAAAATGATGATCATATGGTGTTAGTAGAAAATCGTAAAATTATATATATATATATATATAATTAGAAATCGTTTATCTATTAATGTTTTATAATCAATAGTTGCAGCTCTTAGGAGGAGAATGTTACCTTTTATTAAAAAAGGACGACCTCGCAGGAAGTCACCATGGAGTGGAATTATCATTACATATCGAGATTGATATAAGGATAATTTGGATTAGTTGTATATCAAAGAATGCTACTAAGTTATACATGTGCGGTTATGATCTATATTGTGATTTTTTTTGGGTAAAATTGTCAAGATTTTACTCAAAACGTAACGGACAATTCTTTACAAGAGTTTAAGTGGATATATAAGGCCGTGACATCTCATGTTCAACTCACCGGAAGTTTATTGAAAAAATGATTTGAGATATAAAATGGATAATGTTTTGTAATTGACTTTGACAACGGTGGATGAGATGTGCTTATCTGCTGGCCTCAAATGCTAAATTTTGAGGAGGGTCTGATTCTCCTTGTGGAAATGGATTTATATATAATCACAAATCTTTTTTAAATTCTATTTATCATGGTTTTCTCATGTTTTCATAGATGCGTATTACTAATCCAAATCCCGTTGGGTGCTACTTGAGCGGTGACGAGAGATGAATCGGCAATTTGCATAGCGCAGACGTGTCAGCCACCGAAGTGGCAACCAAGTGTTCTGTCTCCGAGAGTCGAAGGACTTTATGTCTATTGTGCGCACCGTTTGACTTCGTCAAACGAAAGTGAGTGTCGGGTCCTGGACCAAAATTCCGTCATTGCATAAGCGCAATGACGTTAATTACATCCCTCTGGAAGGGAAAACTCTTAATTAATCGCCAGATTAGAAAATCTCATGACCTTAAAACGGAAACATCCGATAAAGGTAGAAAGTGTGTGCTGAAGTGAAGCCAAAATGGCAAAAAGAAAGATGTCTATTGATAGCATTTGACGCATTGTGATTATTATCATCTTCACATACAATTTTGGATGCTTTTATTCATTTATTCATTTGATATTTGTCAATTAATGCCAATTGTATTCTCTTTGTTTCATTTAAAACATGGATAGTTGTAGTTATGCTGGTGAGTCAACAGACTGCTGAGTCGGCCAGGCTGTTGAGTCGGCAGGGTCCTGCTGAACTGGTGAGTCCGTAGCTGCTGAGTCGGCAAGCTACTAACTCAAGTTAGTTGGCAGAACCTTGTTGCAACATGAGTCGGCAGGTTGCTGAGTCGACCAGGCTGCTGAGTCGGCAGACTGCTAAGTTGGCAGGGTCCTGCTGAACTGGTGAGTCGGCAGACTGCTGAGTCGGCAGACTGCTAACTCAAATGAGTTGGCAGAACCTTGCGGCAACATGAGTCGGCAGGCTGCTGAGTCGCCAGGCTGCTGAGTCGGCAGACTGTTGAGTCGGCAGGGTCCTGCTGAACTGGCGAGTCGGCAGACTACTGAGTCGGCAGCCTGCTGAGTCGGCAGGGTCCTGCTGAACTGGTGAGTCGGCAGACTACTGAGTCAGCAGACTGCTAACTCAAATGAGTTGGCAGAACCTTACTGCAACATGAGTCGGCCAGGCTGCTGCAGGGCTGCCGAATCACTTAGCCAACATGATTTTTGAAGTCTTTTAATCTTATAAAGTCTTTGGTCTCATAAGATGCGCGAAAAAATTCAGCAGCACCTCCCCTTGCTCATGGCGAAAGAGGAGGGCACAATACTCGTCCACCATGATGGAGACGGCGCCAAAACACTCGTCCACCATGATGGAGACGGCGCCAAAACTAGGTGTTAGCCACGTACGACGTCACCCGAACAACACACGTACCAATTCCCGAGACTTGTCTACTAGGGAACTGATGAGTACCGGGACCGAAAACAAGTGATCTCATAAATCAAGGCTTGCCGACTCATCATGTACGAGGCCTGCCGACTCACTGATTCAATCTCTTCACCGATTCAGTGAGTCGGAGCGCTGATTCCTTGCCGACTCACCCGCCAGAAACACAAGACGGTTTAAACTTTACGGGGAAAATTTGGCAGCACCTCCCCCGGACTCATGAGATGCGGGGGAGGTCGTGGTATCCATCCACCATAATGGAGATGGTACCAAAACGGGGTATTGGCCGTGTACGGCACTACCCAAATGGCACACGGTACCTGTTTCCGAGGCATGGCTACAAAGGAACCAAAGGGTACCGAGACCAAGACCAATCCGGTGGACAATCTGACGATGTACGAGTCTCGGAACTCGGGCATGGATATCATATTATCTAACCCGAGGACTCATAGAGTCTCATTTCCATGTGAGTCGACAGAAAAACTGCTCTGCATGCATGAGTCGGCAGCAAGCAGTTCTGCCTGCATGAGTCGGCAGCCCTCATTTGCAACGGAATAACATCGAAATCACGGCGGAACGGCGTGAAATTTTATGGGAGGGACTGAGATATATTTTGATCAACTTCAATTCTTTTCACGGGCGAAAAGCTATGTCGACCGGTCTCAAACGCTGAAACACGCGTTCTGCCTGGTGAGTGGCAGCTAGGCAGAACTGAGTCGGCAACGTCCATTTGTAAAGGACGGCCACTCAAATCACACCGGAACAACACGAAATTTTAATGGAGGGAACTGAGGTATATCCCGGTCAATTTCAATCTTTTACACGGGCGAAAAGTCGTGCCGATCGGTGTCAAACCGCTGAAAACACGTGTTCTACCTGGTGAGTCGGCAGCCAGGCAGAACTGAGTCGGCGACGTCCGTTTATAAAGGGACGGCCACTCAAATCACGCCGGAACGACACGAAATTTTTAGGGAAGGGACTGACATGTATATTGATCGATTTCAGTCATTCGCATGCGCGAGAAGTTGCGCCAATCGGTCTCAACCGCCGAAAACGCCTGTTCTGCCCGATGAGTCGGCAGCCAAACAGAACCATCCATTTGCAATAAGACGGTCGCTCAAATCACATCGGAACGACATGAAATCTTTAGGGAAGGGACTGAGGTGTATTTGATCGAACTCGGCCTTTTACATGGGTGAAATGCCGCACCAATCGATTCCAAAATGCCAAAAACTCACTGCCCAGGTGAGTCGGCAGCAAGCCTTCAACGAAGATCTTTTTATTTACGCGATTTTTGACCTCGAAAAACGGGACAAATGCGATGCGGATGCGATGTTGGGGCCAAATACCTCTCATTCAAGCCCTAAGCGAGGCATGAGCATCAAATTACTCAACCTTTTGTGCTTGGACCCGGAATTGGGGTGATTTGACAGTGAACATTCATGCTCAAATCAGACGAAAGATGGGGGCTACACAGAGGGGGTTTGCAGCACCCCCATGGTGGGTGGAGGGCTGTTAGTCCCATCTAGGGGTGCCACAGGGAGTGGACATTGAGTTGTCCACCCTTGGGCGCCCCAAAACTCACATCCAGGTGAGTCAGCAAGGGGGCTTCAAAGGCCAAGAGCAGAAGGGAAAAGAACGCAGCAGAGGGGGAGGCATATGCTCAAGCACCGAAATATACACATTAAAAAAAAGATTCAAGACATGCATTAAATGAAAGGAGCATCACATGACTTTATCTATTATTCTATTCAAAAAGAGAGGAGGCATTAAATGTCATTCTCTTCTCATGGGGAAGGGGAGAAGGACATGAAGCATAGATAGGTACATTGATGGGACAAGAGATTGTAGACAACCGTTTTTTTTACGCGGTTTCCACAAAGAAAAAAGGAATGGTGACGAAAAAAAACAAAAGGATCGTGATCGCCAGGCACACGAGGGTGCCGAATGGAGACGCACGCGCGAGGGGTGCAGGGTGGAAAAGGTGATCGCGGGCGTACCTTTTGGAGCGTGGGGAGATTGCGCGGGAGATGGTGTGGGTCCTCTCTTCCTCTACAAGCACGGCCGGCCGTGGCAGAGGGCGTTCCTCGTTGATTACCCTGGAAATAAGACAGACAAAAGAAACGGGATTAGCCCGGGATGTGTAGTATACAAATCCTAAAAAATAAAATAATGGGGATAAGTGGAAAAGAACACACATTTTGGTGGTCTTTAAAAACCCCTAAAATAGGTATTTGTGTGTATGCATGTGTACGCGCAAATGAGAAAAAGGGGCCACGTAGGGGCCAGGTGATATGAAATGTAAAGGACCACGTGGGGTCCGGAGGAAGGAAAAAGCAAATAAAAAGGGGGTGCTTCCCCATATGCCGGACGGCGTGACGGCGTGACGGCGCTGCCGGTTGGGCGACGGAGGATGGAGAGGAAGACGAGGAGGACGACGACGCTCTGCTCCGATTTACGCGTGATGGAGAGGAAGACGACGGCGTCGGAGGCGAGACGGGAAATCGGCAGGGCTCCACCGGAAGAATTCTATCTCTCTCTCTCTCTCTCTCTCAAAAAAAAAAAAGGAGAAGAAGCCGAAGGAACCCCAACCGAACAGCCGAACCCCTGTCCCTGGCCCTGCGGCTTCGTTTTTATAGGCACTGGAGCAAAAACGCGTCTAGGACAGCAGATGCCTATTAAGGCTTAAATCGCGACGGAGCGGTAGGCCGCGATTTAGAAGGTCAGCCGCGCTGCACCGCCTCTCTGAATCGCGTCGGGGCATGCCGTCGTGACTTGAATCACGGCGGGTCGCCCGGATGCGATTAAGACTTGCATGGTTTCGAGGCAACCGACTCCGAATGCGCTGTCTGCTGACGTGATGTTTAGATTTGACATCTCTGAATCGTGTCAGCTGACATGGACGCGCTTATAAGATTTGTCATGATTACGGCCTACGCACGACGACTTTCTGGGCCGCTGTCAGATTCTGAATCGCGGCAGGGGTACCGGACGCGATTTAAAAGGCGGTTTATGAATTGCGGCGGGATTGTTGGACGCGATTTAAAAGGCGGTTTATGAATTGCGGCGGGACTGTTGGACGCGATTAGAAAGGCGGTTTATGAATCGCGGCCGCTACAGTCGACGCGAATTAAATTTAGCTTCTGGGGGCGTTGCCCCCGGAGACCCCCCCCCCCCCCCCCCCCCGGGACGCTGCCCCCGAACCCCCGCGACCTGACCGCGTAGGTTGATCCACGACCGGACCCCCTGGGAAAGCACCGAGGAAGAATGGGCAAAATCTAGAAATATTGGAAAAACACTCTTTTTGGCAAAACAATGATCATTTGTGGCGCTACGGCGCAACTTGAAAATTTGCCCGCGGTGGGAAAATTCGCGTGTCTACAGAAATATGGGAGGAAGAGAAGAATATAAATAAATAAAAACGATGGCTCCTTCTCTCCTTGGAGCTCTCTTCTTCCACTCTTCTTGGCACACCTTTTGAGGAGATGGAAGAAGACTCTTCAATACTTCCTTTCTTCTCATCTTTTGCAGCCACGAGAAGCCCTCCCTCCTCCTTTTTTTTGTTCTCTTCTCTCTTCTTCTTGGAAACCCACGCAGGAGCCCTTTCTTTTCCCCTCTCTTTTTATCTCTTGTGGCTTCTCTCCTCTTGTTGGGACCGAACCAGGAAGGACCCCCTTTTGGCTGCTCCCCTTTTGGCCTCTCTCCCTTGCTCCCTTGCTTCTTCTCCTTCTCTTTTTGCTGCACCAGAAGATCCCCAGAAGAAAAGGCCCCCTCCTCTTTCTTGCTGTGCAGGAACCCCTTATCTTCTTGCCCCCCCCCCCCCTTTTTTTTTGCCTTCCTTGCTTCCCAAGACACAGGAGAACCAACCCTTTTCCCCCCAAAAGTTGGCCACGCACTACTCTGGAAGCTTCTCTTTTTTCAGAACTTTTTTTATAGTGGGGAAGGTGAGGGATCCCTTAAGCTGACCCCTTGCATGGGGTGTTTTTTGGGATTGCCTTGGACCAATAGATTGAGCCTCTTCATGATGTGCAATTGGGCTCAGATTTTGCTATGTTTTTTTTTTTTTGATGTCCACACCCCTCTATAGTAAACTTGGCTTATGCAACAACTTCTACTTGATCCTAGGGTTATCAATGGTTCAGGTTGGTTCGAAGACCCAAGGACCTAGTGCAACATTGGGTTGAACTATTATATTTCTTTAAAGTCACAGGCTTAATTTTGGATGGACTTAAAAGTCAGACCCATTGAAAATGTGGAAAGAACTCTGGCTTTTTTATTCGACCCGTGCGAGCTTGATAAACTTGGAATATTAATTTTTCGGTTGACCGAATCCCAAATCGATTAACTGATATTTAACTTTCGATCGACCAATCCCAAATCTATTGATCGGTATTATTTTTTTAATCGATCGAACTCCAAATCGGCCGACCGATATTAAGGATTTGGTCGGCCTATATTCTTGCATGAATTTTTTTAACAATATTAATATTTTTGATAATTTTTTTATTAAAATTTTTAGACCAGACTAGGTCGAGGTTGGACATTATTATTTAGTAGATTAATTAGACCCTATCCTGCCTTGTCATGCCCCGCCAATTTAGCAGCGGAATAAATCGAGGAGGCATGAACAACGTGTATGGTAACGTAAATTGTGCATACATTCGCAAATATCAGAGCAACTAATGAACAATATTTGCAATAAACTCATCATTTTATTGATATTTCATCTAAACTATTACAACCACTAATTCAGAGCCAAAACATAGGGCTCAATGACTTTATTACATTTGGAAATGATAACTAAGCAACTAACTAAACTAACTCTAGGGTACTGGGGACATCCATCGCTATGACTCCAGGACGCTCATCACTCCAGTCCAATCCCGTTGTTGTGTGTAAGGTCATCACTTGACTTATCTGAAAACACAATAACAAATAATGAAGGGTGAGCGATAACGCTCAGTAGGACTTAATATCTCGTGTAAACAAGCATGCTTTAAGTGATTAATGTCTTGTAATACAGGTTAACTAGAGAGAACGATCATGCATAGTCAAGAGAGTAATAGTACAAGATAATAAGTGAACGATAATACATTTCTCAAGAGTATTGCAAAATTAGGATGACAACATAACGAGATAGCGTGTAACAAGATAGTGTATATACAAGATAGCATGTATCAAAATGACATGTAATAGGATAGCTTGTATCAAGGTGGCGTGTAATTAGATAGCTTGTATATCAAGATAGCGTGTAACGAGATTGCATGTAAAGAGATAACGTGTATGGTTGCACCACGGTGCACTAGTCGAGTACGACAATAGTCACTTTGGGACAGTAGCCGTTTCACGATAGTAAAGTACGTCTAAACTCCTCAGACTACTGTTATAACAGTTAGATGTCTAGCCAAAATAGTATAGTCAGAATCGGTTCAATGCAGAACACCGTCAATAGCCCCTGCAGGTATTTTCAGGTGGCTCTCTGCCCCCAGGACTAGATTGGAGCCGCTCGGACACTCTCTGTGCCCTGCACTGTATGCATTCGAGTCAGTATGGTCACCAGACCCATATTATGGCGCTAGACAGTCATGTATAGTACAAGCAATGGGAGCCACAACAGCTTAAGTGTCTCAAGAGAGTACTAGATGAATATACGAGATAGTAGAGTGAACGTGAATGGATGAGAGTACAAGGATAGTAGATGAGATAGGGGTATAATCATAAAATAACGATAAACCACGATAGTAACAGTTGCACAGTACCAGGTCGGGTACCAGCAGTCTGGTAGAAGTCACATCTGCCCCACTAGCCATGCTACAAACACAGGCTAGATGGTCTGGCGTGATCACAAGATAAGAGAGAATCCACTAAGGCCATTTTGGATCGTACTGATCCCTAAGGGTATAATGGGATTTAAAGGGTACAACCAGCTCGTCGGCTAAGGACGTACGCCAAAGCCAAGAAGACTTACGGAGGCCTTGACAAGGAGTCCCTGGCCCAGTCGAGAGTATTCCCGATGGAGAGGTGGTCCAAGTCAAGAGAAAGTGTGTAACGAAAAGTTGTCTATCTTGCCTCGAGTGCTCGAAGGCAGAGGGACGTGATAACGGTGTACAAATCATGCGAATAAAACGAAGACATGTGTCATTTAAATAATAGAGAAATTAGGTAATTAGTTTCACTTAATTACCAGATACATTATTGAGTAATTTACTAAGATTTAATGGCAACATGATGGCTAAGTGTGTGCAAGTGTAAGAAATCAAAAGAGCATGATGGATTGTGCACAAAGCTTTTAAATTAATTAGATTCAGCAATTTATTGCACATTATATTTATTCAGATCAAATTATGAATAACAATGTTTAATTAAGGCTAAACAATGGCTAATTAGCAAGTAGAGCAAGGGTATATAAGCAATTTTGGGTTCTGGCTATTTTTCTGTTAACGCGACAGGGGTACCCGTCGCAACTCTAGGTCGCGACAAGGCGGCTGGGCGGGACAAGCGAACCGGCCGGTCTGGCCTGGTTCAAGGTGGATATCACGGCGGCTTTGTTCACCGTGTTCTCAAAGCGATGTGACAGCGGGGCGCGAGCCGAATGATATTGCGGCGGGTCGCGTCGTCGCGATATCAGAAGGGTCCGGCCCTTTTTCTATTTTTCCAGGGCGGATCCTATTTGATATAGGGTACTTATAAATTCAATATAAAATCACACGATGATATAAAAATCACAAAATCAGTTTTAAATGAAAATAGACACATCGATCTATCAACCTGTACAGTTAATTTGAAAATAGACAAGGTTTAGGTATGTTTTGATCGGATGACATTTCTGTGATCTAAACAAGCGCAGTTAAGGTTCAACGAATTAATTAACAATGGATACTTCATGAAAAATTTCGAAACAAGCTAGCATGATGTAGTATTTATATGAATTTTCTCATGATATGAAGTCAAGTATACATGAGGTTCACAAGCAAACATGAAGGGTCAGGTGCATGGATCTGACAAAGATTCAAAGAATTAATTCTCCCTCATGGGAGATCCAAATAGAGCAAAACAAGGTCGTTTGAAAGCTAATACGATGTAGTATTAATGAGAATTTGCTCTTGGCATGAGGACAAGTACATGCGGGGGTATAGAGAAAATATGAGAATTTGGGTTCATGATAACAGTAGGGTTTAAGCAATTAATTCGCCCAAATGAATGAGCAAAATACAATGAAATTAGAGGGCTTTTGAAGAGGTTCATAAAATCTACTTAGGGTAATTTTTACACGAATTTATCTTGAGAGATTGTCTACCTTTCATGCGTTTAAGAAATCTTAGGGGTTGAAGACGAGGTAGAAGATGAAATCCTCTTCCTCCAAGCTCATTCCTCTTGCTCCTCTCGTCCTCAACTCCTCTCTTCGTCACCTAGAGCTTCAGCAATGATCTACGGGGTGGTAGGGTCGAATTAGGGTGTGTATGGCTTGGTTTAAGAGTCCTACTTTCTTAAAACTCCTCTTTCCCTTCAAACTCTTAATTTTTTCTTATTTATCCCCTTATTCTTGCATTATCCCACCTACACTACAAGGAAAAGCGGTTATTTCGACAGACATAATCCGTCAGAAATCCGACGGAAATCCGTCGGAACATGATCCTTCCGACAGATTTCCGTCCGAAGCTCGTCGGAAATTGTCCGTCGAAAATTGTTGATCAAAAATAACGACGGACGAGAATTCCATCGGAAATAGGTCGGAAAACGTCGACGGACAACTCCGTCGGAAATATCGTCAGTATTTACCGATAGAAACCCGTCGAAAAAATCCGTCAGAAATATAGACGGACTTACCGACTGATTCCTTCCGTCGGTAATTTAGCATTTCCGACGGAAACACACCGTCAGTATTTACCGACAGAAACCCGTCAGAACAATCCGTCAGAACTATAGACGGAAGTACCGACAGATTTATTCCGTCGGTAATGTAAATTTCCGACGGATAAATATCCGTCGAAAAATCCATCGGAAATGTGCAGTATATTTTTTTAAAAAAATTGACAAATAAAAAAGATTTTTCAAACCTGCTACAATATTCATAAATTTCACAAATACTCATGATCAACATAATATCATAAAATACAATAAATATAAAATCATACAAAATAATAAGTACAAAAAATCAAGACAGATCTGCTGGATCGTCTACTGTCCCTGCCTCGTCATCGTCAGGTGCCGGAGGTGGATCCTATATTAAAAAACTTAATATGAGAATATTAATAATAATTAAAAGACACACATTATTTTAAAAAATTAAATTTAAAATATGTGATTATTTCTCAAGTTTAATTAGATACTATTTTTAGATCCATCGTTTCTTGGCTGTTTTTTACATCCGTCATTTCAATGCCCAACCCAATCCGAAGATCCAAATTGGATTCTGTCAGTTCCCACACGTCACTTTAACCCACCCGGTCGTGTCGGAGAAAACGACACGCCGATCCGATCCCTATTTGGGATTTTGGACCCCCGGGTTGTGTGTTTTAACCCTTTATATATACTTGACTGTTTTTTAGATCCGTCATTTCAATGTCCAACCCATCCGGAGATCCAAATGGATTCCATCAGTTCCCCACGTCACTGTAACCCACCGGTCGTGTCAGAGAAAACGGCACGCCGATCCGATCCCTATTTGGGATTTTGGACCCCCGGGTTGTGTGTTTTGACCCTTTATATATACTTGACTATTTTTTAGATCCGTCATTTCAATGCCCAACCCAATCCGGAGATGCAAATTAGATTCCGTCAGTTCCCACACGTCACTTTAACCCACCCGGTCGGTTGGAGAAAACGGCACGCCGATCCGATCCCTATTTGGGATTTTGGACCCCCGGGTTGTGTGTTTTGACCCTTTATATATACTTGACTATTTTTTAGATCCGTCATTTCAATGCCCAACCCAATCCGGAGATCCAAATGGATTCCGTCAGTTCCCACACGTCACTTTAACCCACCCGGTCGTGTCGGAGAAAACGGCACGCCGATCCGATCCCTATTTGGGATTTTGGACCCCCGGGTTGTGTGTTTTGACCCTTTATATATACTTGACTGTTTTTTACATCCGTCATTTCAATGCCCAACCCAATCTGGAGGAGATCCAAATTCGATTCCGTCAGTTCCCACACGTCACTGTAACCCACCCGGTCGTGTCGGAGAAAATGGCACGCCGATCCGATCCGTATTTGGGATTTTGGACCCCCGGGTTGTGTGTTTTGACCCTTTATATATACTTGACTGTTTTTTACATCCGTCATTTCAATGCCCAACCCAATCCGGAGATCCAAATTGGATTCCATCAGTTCCCACACGTCACTTTAACCCACCCGGTCGTGTCGGAGAAAACGGCACGCCGATCCGATCCCTATTTGGGATTTTGGACCCCCGGGTTGTGTGTTTTGACCCTTTATATATACTTGACTATTTTTTAGATCCGTCATTTCAATGCCCAACCCAATCCGGAGATCCAAATTAGATTCCGTCAGTTCCCACACGTCACTGTAACCCACCGGTCGTGTGTCGGAGAAAACGGCACGCCGATCCAATCCCTATTTGGATTTTGGACCCCCGGGTTGTGTGTTTTGACCCTTTATATATACTTGACTGTTTTTTAGATCTGTCATTTCAATGCCCAACCCAATCCGGAGATCCAAATTGGATTCCGGCAGTTTCCACACGTCACTTAACCCACCCGGTCCTGTCGGAGAAAACGGCACTCCAATCCGATCCCTATTTGGGATTTTGGACCCCCGGGTTGTAGGTTTTAGCCCTTTATATATACTTGGCTGTTTTTTACATCCGTCATTTCAATGCCCAACCCAATCCAGAGATCTAAATTGGATTCCGTCAGTTCCCACACGTCACTGTAACCCACCCGGTCGTGTCGGAGAAAACGGCACGCCGATCCGATCCCTATTTGGGATTTTGGACCCCCGGGTTGTGTGTTTTGACCATTTATATATACTTGACTATTTTTTAGATCCGTCATTTCAATGCCCAACCCAATCCGGAGATCCAAATTGGATTCCGTCAGTTCCCACACGTCACTTTAACCCACCCAGTCGTGTCGGAGAAAACGACACGCCGATCCAATCCCTATTTGAGATTTTGGACCCCCGGGTTGTGTGTTTGACACTTTAGACTTCAGTTTTTTTAAGATCCGTCAATTGAACGCCCTTTACACTTATGTTAGGTTAATTAATTTACATTTCTTTTTTTTCCCTGTTGACATTCTTTAGTGGTTTCATCTCATCCAAAGTATATGAAATTAATACTAATACTGACCTGAGGTGCTGGCTGTGGGGGGCATACTCCCTGCATGGCTGAGATCAACTGCTGAACCATATCGCCAAACTGCGTCTGTAGCTCTGCCTGTTGTGTCTGTAGCTGTGCCGTAGCTCTTCCCGAATGAGGTCTCTAATCTCCTCTACATACTGACGGGGGGGCAGTAGATGAACTCGCGTATGTCGGAGAAGCGATCGAACTCGCATATGAGGACAACACTAGAGCAGTATCAGGCTGTCCCCAAAGCCGTACACTCGACCCTTCCTCGGTCCTCCCACTGTGTCGACCCAAGCCTCCGGATCCAAGTCTGGCTGGGGAGTGCCCTCTGCATAGCGCTCCGCCATCGTCCTGTCATAGGTCTCCTACAGAACAAATTAAAATTAAATTATTGTCCTAAATTATTTGAATATCTTAATTGAATTCATAATTTATAGCTTGACTTACAGCGATCGTATGAGCACTCTCGCTAACAAAGTCATCCGTCCCCTTCTGCTTATGAGTCCGATCAAATAACTCACAAAATGTAGGGGCACGCTCGAACTCGTGATGCTTCCAATTCAAAAAATTAGTTAGTTTCACAATAATAATCAATGTATTAAGCAATTGAACAATAATATGCTTACCAATTTTTGACTATGGGTCGCATAAGATACGAACCCACTAGTATGCACATTCTTCTCGGATGAGTTGATCAGTTGCGTATTGCCGCTTGTGACCGCTGCTGCCATGGTCCAGCAGCCCAACGCTCACAAAGGGACACCCAATAGTCCCTCCTCAGCTAAACAGGGCCGTAATCTGCCAAGCCATAGGATCCCGGTTGCCTGTGGTCTTCATTGCCTTGTCCCGGGCCTCCCACATCGACTTTCTTAAATTAGTCTGGGCAGTAGACTCCCAGACGGCGCGAGCTCGAGGGAGATCCTCGGGTCTCGTGAACGCAAACCTCCGCTGTAAAGAAAAAAATTACTCAACTTTCTGCACTAACAGAGATAGTAATTAAATAAATGATTTCAACTCATCTAAACATTAAAAATACCGTGAACATGTCAAATAACACATCCGGACAGGCACCGGGAACTCTCTCCATGCATCCATTGGTCCTGAAATATGTGCGTGGACCAGCGTCGTAATATAACGGGAAGCAGAACCGGGATCTATCTTCCCCCTGCATTTGCACATTAATTGTGTACATGAAATGTATAACATAATAACAAATACAGTAACTTTGAAGTGATCAACTTTACCCTGAGATCCAGCATGGTTGCCGTCCCGGTAGCTGAGGCCCCTCCTCAGCTACTGGATGCTGACTCTCCACCTCTGTTGAAAACAATTTAGTACACTATTATTGTATAAATTACAAGAAAACAAACATACTAATCTATGGAAACATACATGTACCTGGTGTGTGAGGAAGAAGGGAAAGGTGGCACTGCTCGCATGCTCGGCAGGGAGGCGGTCCCTGCAAAATTATATACATATTAGAAAATATGAATTTAAATTGAACAACAATATATACGTATACCTGTCGCATGGACGACCGCGTGGACGGGGAGGCAGTCCCTGCAAAATTGTATGTACGTTAGATCTCGTGAATTTAATATGAACAATGATATCCATCTGGTTCTTTGTGTACATATGTATATACCTGTCGCTGGGACGACCGGCGCGGACGGGGAGGCAGACATGGACGGGGAGGCAGACCCTGAGAAATTATATGTACGTTAGATCTCGTGAATTAATATAAACAATAATATATAGAGTTTTGTATTTACATATACATATACCTGTCGTGGACGGGGTCACGGACCCTCGGCCAACGGACGTGGAAACCGTCCGACTCCGTCCTCCACGTACCATATCTCTATTGAGATAAATAAAGATATAACATGTCATCAACACTCAAATTTGAAGTAGCAATTTAATATGAACATATAATAGCAACAATAGGAAGTTCTTACAAAATATAGGGTATATTATCTATATTCATCATCAGATGCTGAAGACATGTTTAATTCAGCATCATCTTCGTCATCATCCTCGAATTCATCCTCATCATCCCGAGAGTCTTCCTCCACATCAAACTCCACCCTCCGCTCAAGGTCTTGTGGGTCAACTTCTTCATGTTCGTTACCCTTATGTAAGCAAATTGTTTAATTTATATCATGAACACTGAACTGCGTAGAAGCTGCCAAATCTCGTGTGTCACTCCGATCTGTATCCATTCACAATGTAGCCTGGATAGACACGTACAATCTTCGAGGGGCCATAACTGATCTCTTGTACTCTTGAATCGGTAATAAAACATTGTTCAACCTATTATCAAAAAATTAGACAGACATTGACAAATTACAACAACTAAGTATGCATAGGAACATAACACTTATGTTTCAAAATATTTAGACACATACTCGAGATCTTAATCAAGTAACATTTTAGCTGACCATAACAATTTCAGCTCATCAATCAACGGTCTGAGATATATGTCTATATTTTTTCCTGGACTTTTTGGACCCGGAATCAGCAATGAAAGGAACAGATTCTCACGCTTCATGCACATGCCTGGAGGAAGGTTATACGGTGTTAGGAATACTGGCCAACATGAGTAAGATGCCACCGAGCCTCCGAATAGATTGAAACCGTCTGTGCATAAACCCAGCCGCACGTTGTGTGGATCTCTTGAGAAGTAAGGATGAGTACGGCTAAAATGAGCCCAAGCTTCACCATCGGCAGGATGACTCATTTCACCTTCGTCACGACGGACTCTTTCCGCATGCCAAGTCATATGTCCAGCTGTCTTCGGGGACATGAACAACCGCTGCAATCTGGGTGTGATCGGAAAGTACCGCAATGACTTATATGGAACATCCTTCTGCTTTGACTTGTCCCCTCTCTTGGGCTTGAATCTATCATGCTTACAAATACAGCATGATGTCTTATCTGCATCATCTTTGTAGTACAGCATACAGTGATTCGGATATGCATCAATTTTCATAAAACCAAGCCCCAGATCATTCACCATCTTCTTCGCACGGTAAAAGTCAACAGGTAACCTCTCTGGTTGAGGAAGCATGCTCTTGACGAGTAAGAGAAGCCGGTCAAAACAACTCTCGCTCATATGAAATTCAGATTTCAAATTCAGTAGCTGCGACACTGCAGACAACCGTGTATGCTTCTCACAACCATCCCATAATGGCTCATCAGCATCTCGAAGTAACTGATAAAATTTCTGAGCTGTATCATTCGGCACTTCTTCATTTGTTTGATCTTCATGAATATTGAACTCCGGACCAGCAGCATCGACAACCATGTCTACGTACGTACTTGTGGAGGCAAAGTAATTAGCTGGTACAGACGACTGAATATTCAACTCACCATGAGACGACCATAACTCATAATGGGCAACAAATCCTCTCATATACAAATGATGCTGTACATCCCATGTCGATATCCACTTTCTGTTCTTACAAGCCGAACACGGACATCGGATGTTACCCATCGGATCAACTGCTACTGATGAATTACTCAATGCAAACTGAATAAAACTGTCAACCCCGTCTTTAAAATCCTCGGTCACAACTCCATTCACTATTCCATGGTACATCCATGACCGATTCTCATAAGACATTTTTCCTACACAGATTAAATGTCATGTCACGAGTTAAAATCCAACACACCCTCACATCGTTCGAGTAAGTCAAAATGAATAGGTAGGATATATTATTAAGATTATCACTTTTTACCCATCTGTGAATATTTGATCGCACTCAGATGACCATTTACTATGTGTTTGTATTATTTACTGAAAATTTCGGCAGCATCTCCCCACACCTCTCCGATATACCAAAAATATTTATTGATTAAGATATTTTCTTAAACACTTAATAATAAGTGGTTAAGAAAATATTCTAAATCAATAAAGGTATATCAGAGAGGAGTGAGTAGACGCACCCGAAATTTTCAACAAATAATACAAACACATAATAAATGACCACCTAACTGCGATCAAACATTCACAGACTGTCCAAAACGGGACAATTCAAGACTTTGAGTTAGATATACACGTTCTCATCATTGAAAATAAGACTCGTGCACATCAATCTCAAAGTCTTGAACGGGAAGGTTCATTGACACGGGCTTAACACGCTCTCGTGAGGTGTGTGCAGTGAAAAAATGCTATACATGCATAGATCAAATTTAAAACCCAAATAATATGAAAGGAATATGAAAACAAAATCACACATGTGAACAAGTGCAATAATAAACCAATTCATACATACATGTACATGAATTGCATTAAAGTAAGAAATACAATACTAATGTACATGAATTGCATTAAAGTAAGAAATACAATAATAAACCAAATTCATATATACATGTACATGAATGTTTGACCTCATAATCCTAATGTAAAAAAAGACCGACTATTAGATCACCCATTAAATGCTAGCTTCCTTTGGTGGCACATGAGACTCATAACCAAGCAGTACTTGCAAATAAGGTCTCATTCCTCCTCTTAGTGATCAGATATCCCCCTTTTTTTTTTCTAATAACAGATCTAATCCGACTAATTTATTAATGAAAGAAGTTGAAAATAAGAGGCAAAAGTCATATACAAATTCGTTGGCATAGGTCAAGTATGAAGACCATCACAAAGAAATTAAATCTAAAATAAGAGACTAATGGCAAAAATTAGAGCTTCTGACCCAAAGAGGAGACTCTTAGAACTCTAAACACTACAAGAAAATGCGGTTTTAGAGACCGAATCTGAGACCGAATTATTCAGTCACTATTCGGTCTCAGATCTGAGACCGAATAGTGACTAACAAATATCGGTCACTATAGTTTAGATTTAGTGACCGAAAATATTTCAGTCACTATTCAGTCTCAGATCTGAGACCGAATAGTGACTGAAATATTTTCGGTCACTAAATCTATGAAATGGCGGGTTCGGGGTGAAATTTTATGACCGAATATTTCGGTCACACAATTCGGTCTCAGATCTGAGACCGAATTGTGACTGACTGGCATTCGGTCACAAATTTTTGGCGCGTTTAGAGACCGAATAGTGACTGAAATAATTTCGGTCACTACATCTATGAAATGGCGGGTTTGGGGTGAAATTTTGTGACCGAATATTTGGTCACAAATCCAGTCTCAGATCTGAGACCCAATTGTGACTGACTGGCATTCGGTCACAAAATTTTGGCACTTTTAGAGACCGAATAGAGACCGAAATATGTCGGTCACAATGCGGTCTCTAAACCTCCTTATCCACCGTCCGCACCCTCCTGTGTTTTCTCTCGCCGACGCCGACACCTCCTTTCTTCTCTCTCCCTCTCTCTCGCCGTCGGTGACACTGTCTTCTCTCTCCCTCTCTCTCGCCGGCGACGACATCGTGCTATCGTCGCCGCCACGCTCTCCGTCGACTCTCCTCTTTTCTCCCTCTCTCTTGTTCGCCCCAACCGGAGGCCGGTGTCGTCACTCCCGCCACCGGACATCGCCGGCGTCGTCGCCACTGTGCCAAGGTCCCCGCCGTCGCCCCGACTGTGCCGAGGATCGTGGTCTTCACCCCGACTGCGACCAGTCCCCGCCCCGGCTGCAGCCAAGTAGCCGTCGTCATCGGACCCCGTCGCCATCACCGTCGTCGGTAAGTTGTCTCTCTCTCTCTCTGTCAGTGGCCTCTCTCTCTCTCTCTCTGTCTATATTTGTGTGTGTGTGTATGTGTGTGAGTGTGTCTGTGTGTGTACGGCGGGGGCCGGTCGGTGGGGCTGAGGGTAACCGGCTGTAGGAGGGGGGAGGGAGGTGCGGGGTGCAGTGGGGTGGGGGTTTAGGGGCAGTGGGGGCGGGGGGGGGGGGGGGGGGGTGATGTGCAGTGGGGTGGGGGTTTAGGGGCGTGTGTGGTGGGGGGCAGTGGGGTGGTGGTTGAGGGGTTCGTAGGGTGGGGGTTTAGAGGGTGTGGGTTTAGAGGTGTGGGTTTAGGGGGTAGTGTGTTGGTGGGGCTGAGGGTAGCCGGCTGTAGGAGGGGGGAGGGAGGTGGGGTGCAGTAGGCAGAATTTTTGTGTATAAATGGAATTTAGAAGTTAGAAGACATTAAGATTTCCGGCATTCCACTTTAATTACTACAAGAGACTGGTCACACAAAAAAAAATCAATAAATGCTCTCCTTCTTCAGCTCAGATTAATTATTCCAAATGGGTATCATATATATAGCTAAGTGAGAAAATAAACGGGGAAGAAAAGACTACTAATACTAGTCAATCACTAAAAGGGTTTCAAAATTGGTATGTAGTACCAAAAAGTATAGGAAACCACAGAATCATGTGCAACCAAAATTGGCACTCAAATTGAAAATAAATTGACTACCAGCCAGTTCATTGGTCAAGACCAACAGAATTAATGATCTACAGTAAAGACTCAGTGGACACACCCAGAGAGGCAACTATTTCTGGCAATCAAAACAAATATGTGAAAGCATGCATGATCAGAGAAGTATTTGGGAAAATAATGAAACCATGTTTGATTATTATGAGAGTAATACCAAGTGGACAAGGCAGTCTCTCAATACAAAGATGGCAATGATGACTCCCTAATGCTGGTGTCTACTGTCTGCAAAAGTCACCAGCATGATCTGACAAAAGAAGTGGTGACAGCAAGCAAAGCAGCCACCAGTAATAGTGAGCAAAACAACCAAGTGAGAACATGGGTCACTAGTGGCAGAGGAAGTTGTATGTGTATATATATATAATATCAAATGAGAAATTTTAATTGTACGGTTGGAAAAATATTATTGGTATGTGCGTATATATATGTAAAATTAAAAAAGAGAGGGAAATGATAATAGGACGTGCATATATAGTGATGTAATGACATCCAGGATAAGTAAGTATTTCTGATATCAAATGGAATTCATTATACACATGGAATTCATTAGAAGATTGCACTCGCAAGCATTATATATGAAATTACCCACATATGCCTTTCTTAAGTATAATGAAACCCATATGGTTCCTTCTAGGCATTAGATTAATTTACGTTTAATCGTTAATTTTCCTTTTAATAATTAATATTGCACTTCTTATTTAATGTAAATGTTTAATATTGCACTTGTTCACATGTATGATTTTGTTTTTCTTTCATATTTATGTGTTATTTAAATTTGATCTATGCTTGCATAACAATTTAACACTGCACACACTTCACGAGAGCGTGTTAAGCCCGTGTCAATGAACCTCCCGTTCAAGACTTTGGGATTGATGTGCACGAGTCTTATTTTCAAAGATGAGAACGTGTATATCTAACTCAAAGTCCTGAATTGTCCTGTTTTGGACAGTCTGTGAATGTTTGATCGCAGTTAGGTGGTCATTTACTATGTGCTTGTATTATTTGTTGAATATTTCGGGTGTGTCTACTCACTCCTCTCTGATATACCTTTATTGATTTAGAATATTTTCTTAACCACTTATTAGTAAGTGTTTAAGAAAATATCTTAATAATAAATATTTTTGGTATATCGGAGAGGTGTGGGGAGATGCTGCCGAAATTTTCAGCAAATAATACAATCACATAGTAAATGGTCATCTGAGTGCGATCAAATATTCACAGATGGGTAAAAAGTGATAATCTAAATAATAAATCCTTCCTATTCATTTCGGTTGCGTCGAAGGATGTGTGATTTAGAATTTTAAAGTTATTTGTCTATTGATATTGTTTGGGCATAGGACAGCAATGGCTTCAGACCGTTCATAGATGTATCGCAGAATAGTTGATCATGTGGTGTCCCAGGAGTTTAGGGTCGGAGTTGAGAATTTCGTTCAGTTTGCATTGGGGAATCCAAATGCAGAAGTAGACAGGCAAGGTGGCATCCGATGTCCTTGTATGATTTGTAAAAATTGAAGTGGAATTCCCCATGGGAAGTTCAACGCCATTTATACAGAAAAGGGTTTGTTGAAGGTTATATGAATGGACATGTCATGGTGAGGACTTCTGGTCGCACGAGCCTAGTAATGTGGAAGCCAGAAGTACGTACGTGGATATGGTTGTAGATGCTGCTGGTCCGGCATTCAGTGTACATGTGGATCCTGTATGCGCTGAAGACGTGCCGAATAAGGGAGCCAAAAGATTCTATCAGTTACTTAAGGATGCTGATGAGCCATTGTGGGATGGTTGTCAAAAGCACACTCGATTGTCAGCGGTGTCACAGTTGTTGAACTTGAAATCTGAATTTCATATTTCTGAGAATTGCTTTGATCGTCTCCTCCTCATCATCAAGAGCATGTTACCTCCAGATGAAAAGCTGCCTCCAAATTTTTATCGTGCCAAGAAGATGGTGAATGATTTAGGACTTGGATATGTGAAAATAGATGCATGTCCTAATCATTGTATGTTGTATGACAAAGAGAATGCAGATATGGTATCCTGTTCAGTTTGCCGTCATGATAGATTTAAACCTAAAAGAGGGGTCAATTCTAGGGGAAAGGATATACCTTATGCGTCATTGCGATATTTCCCCCTTACACCCAGGCTGCAGCGGATGTATATGTCTTCAAAGACAGCTGGACATATGAGGTGGCATGCAGAAAGAGTACGTCGGGACATCGATATTATGACTCATCCTGCAGATGGCGAAGCTTGGATTCATTTCAACCATGTTTATCCTATCTTCTCAAGGGAGTCACGTAATGTGAGGCTTGGTTTATGCACTGACGGATTCAATCCATTTGGAGGTTCAGTGGCTTCTACTCCAGCTGGCTAGTGTTCGTGACACCATACAACCTTCCTCTGAGCATGTGCATGAAGCGAGAGAATTTGTTCTGTCCTTAATGATTCTTGGTCCGAAAAGTCCTACAAAAAATATAGACATCTATCTAAGACCGTTGATTGATGAATTGAAATTATTATGGACTGAGGGGGTCAATACTTATGATGCATCTAGAAAGCAAAATTTCACCATGAGGGCAGCATTGATGTGGACTATCAGTGATTTTCCTACATATGGAATGCTATCTGGTTGGAGCACACATGGGAGGCTAGCATGTCCGTATTGTATGGATAATACCAAATCGTTTGTACTTAAACATGGTGGGAAGTCCTGCTGGTTTGATTGCCATCGTCAGTTTTTACCAGCTGATCACCCTTTCAGAACACAAAAAGATGCATTCCTAAAGAACAGAAAGGAACGAGATGAAGTTATATTCGAGAGGTTGTCCGATCATCATATGGCAGCACATGTTGAAAATTTGCTAGATATCACACAACAGATGGGTAGTACCCGACACCTTTCAGGTTTTGGGAAGGAGCACAACTGGGTGAAGAAAAGCATTTTCTGGGAGCTACCTTATTGGTCGACTCTTCTTGTGCGGCACAATCTAGACGTGATGCATATCAAGAAAAATGTCTTTGATAATGTATTCAACACAGTTATGGATATCAAAGGTAAAACAAAGGACAATGTGAAAGCACGCTTGGACTTGTCCATGCTCTGTAAACGTCCAGAGTTAGAAATTGTTGAAGTAAATGGGAAATCAAGTAAACCAAAAGCAGTTTATGTGCTTGGAGGAGGACAAGTTAAGGAAGTGTGTCAGTGGCTGAAACAGGTGAGATTTCCTGACGGTTATGTGTCAAATATTGCTCGTTCTGTCAACGTCAGTGAGGGAAAGATATATGGAATGAAGAGTCACGACTGCCATGTGTTCATGCAAAGGTTGCTACCTATTGCATTTCGTGACATCTTGCTGAAGCCGCTATGGGGAGCGTTATCTGAGTTGAGTCGATTTTTCACGATTCTATCTGCATCAGAACTCAGGCTTCAGGATGTGCAAACTATCGAACAGAATGTGGTCACCATTGTATGCAAGTTGGAGAAGATATTTCCACCTGGTTTCTTCGATTCAATAGAGCATTTACTCGTACATCTACCAATGAAGCAAAGGTTGGAGGGCCAGTACAATATAGATGGATGTATCCATTTGAGAGGTATATGCATGATATTAACTGTTTCCTTCTTACAATTGCACCTTACATAAGCGATAGATTTTCTAATTGTCTCTTACATTATGGATGTAGGTGTATGCATGACCTCAAAATGAAAGTCCGAAATAAAGCAAAAGTGGAGGGTTCTATTGCTGAGGCATACATTATGGAGGAAATCTCTAACTTTTGTTCAATGTACTTTGAAGCAGACATTCAAACTCGTTGGACACAACCTCCACGTAATGATGATGGAGGGGAATCTGTGGTTCAAATCGACTCTCAATATTACTATCCTGGACGTGCCTTCGGACGTTCTTCAACTCGAATGCTGGATGACAGAGAGTTATGTGCCGCAGAGATATATATATTCTTTAAATTGTTCCGAGCTAGAATGTATGTTGAGTAAGTACTAATATCACAATTTAAATTTATATGTAAGTTTTTTGCCTTTATTCTACCTATTGAATGTGGTCTGCTATTCATATTGCAGACATTTGATTCAGAATTAATTCAAAGAAATCCACATCTCACTGATTTTGAGGTTGAAAAGAACGAGAGAAGTCATTGGCCTTATGGCTAAGAAAACGTGTAAGTGTACACCGTCAAAGAGTATTCAACAAAATTCATTTCACTTTTTAACTAGCCTTTTCTTACACGCAGGTGAAGAAGGTTAATTACTGATGAAAGAGTTCGTCAGGTAGCCTACGGCCCATCCAAAATTGCACAGAATTATGTGGGATTATTGTTAATGGGTATAGGTTTCATACAAAAGACTATGGGCAGAATAAATCTACCATGAACAGTGGCGTATGTGTAAAAGGGAGTACATACAATGAATGTGAGTATGACTACTATGGTATTGTAGAGGAGATCCTACAGTTGCAATATCTAGGACAAGACAATCATATATTCTTGTTCAAGTGTCATTGGTTTGATCCGAATTCCATTCGAAATGACACAACACATGGGATTGTCGAGCTTAAGCATAAGTCAAAATTGAATACTTATGAGCCATTCATCTTAGCCACACAAGCCCAGCAAGTGTATTATACAAGCTATCCATCATCTACAAACAAAGAACGAAATGATTGGTGGGTAGTTTGCAGAGTTAAGTCAAAACTATTCTCTGATTATGAATTGGACATGACTGATCAGACACCTGTAGAGGTCAGTGCTGAATTCTTTCAAGAAGACTTTGTCGAAAATGTAGAGTTGACAACTCATATTGGAGAAGCTGAATCTGAAGCACCAATGTCCTTGTCTCACGGAAATGAGGTCGAAGAAGTCGATCTACGTGAGATGGAAGACAGTAGTGCTCGTCGTACAGATATTGAATGTGAAAGTTCTGATGAGGAAGATGAATATACCAGTGATGAATGTGAAGATGATGATGAAGATGGGGTTGAATTGAACATATCGTCATCATCTGAGGAGGAAATGGATATCAATTAAACAAGGGTAGAATTTTTTCACACTGTAAAGTATATGTCAAGTAGCTCACTTTGAATATAAGCAATTGACTAGTACACATTATTATTTTATGTTCTCTATGAAGATATGGTGCGTGGAGCTAGATCTGGTAGCAGTTCTTGGAGGGGCAGCCGTGGGAGGGCTTTGTTTGTCGCATCTGGTATGTATATTTTTCTAATGTAGTCATCTGTGTGTATTTTTCTTTGTGTATTATTTATGTGTACTTCTGTAGTGTTAATGCCATTCAAATTGTTACAGCTTCTGCTTCTCCTTCGGATGAGCGGACACCTCCTCCCCTAGCAGACTAGGTATGTATATTTCATATTTCAAGTACTTTTGTAGTCATTATTTAAACATATTATTATGTTTTAGAATTGCTACAGTGCTGGTCCTTCTTCTGGATCTCGTACCGTACCTGCAGGTATGTATATTTCAATTTTCAAGTATTTTTGTAGTGGCTCTATATACATATTATTAATGTTATTAGAATTGCTACAGTTGTTAGTCCTTCTGCTCCTCCTACCGTGCCCGCAGGTATGTATAATATTTGCAGATGTACTTTTATTGTGCATTCATTTTCCTCATTACTTATGCCTTCTATTCTAATTACAGCTGTTGGTGCATCCTTCGAGTCTCCTCCTGTAGCAGCTGGTATGTATATTTAAAGTTATCTTTCATGTACGCATTAATCTGATGCCATTAAAATGTCACATGCTCAGGTCACTCTACACATTCTGCAGATGCACCATTGGTTTGTATATTTAAATGTTAGGATATTTCTGTAGTCATTATTTAGTATTTTGTGCATTACTCATGTTGTTCTTCAATTTTTTCCATGTTCGGTGCCAGAGGATGCTGTGAGTCTGCAGGAGGGCGGAGGTAGTTTTTATGAGAGCACTCTGCGGGAGGTCTGGATTAATGGGTACGTAATCAACGTGTATGTATTTCTTACGGGCAATGAGGTGAATTTAGTTCATAATTTGACATTATGCAGTTACATCATTGCAGTGATAAAATAGAGCCTGCTCAAGCTTCTCAATTTATCACAAGAACATTACAAGCACACTTTCTGACCTATTCATAGATTCAATGATTTCCCGATGGAGGTCCAAGAGCACTTGTATCAGATGTTCATGGTATGTAATTTCGCATTGTAATTTAATTCTTATCGTATTCATACATGCAGTTAACTAAATCTTATGTATATAGAGCCAGCATCGATTCACGCGTCGTCCAGACGAGGCGCGGTCTCGATTTGTATGGACGATGACCGCAAGATCAAATTTCAGCATTTGATGTATAACGCAAGAAAAAATGCAGAGAAACATTCTCAGAGTGTAGACCCGACTCTTTGGAAGGAGCGGGCACCCAGTTGGATGAGGGGAGAATATGGGAACACTTCGCGACATCTGGGCTGCAGAGAAATGGCAACAGACATCCTCAATAATGAAAGTTAATCGGGCTGCCAATCCAGAAGCAAACATGCATAGTAGTGGGTCTGTCTCTTTTGCGACCCATCAGTCCAGATTGGTAAGTAATTTGTCCATTTTTTGTTCCTTTATTTATAAAGGTACTCATTTATGTCATGTTTTTTCTGTGAAATAGGAGAAGGAGCTAAAAATGCAGCCGACATTTTCGGAGGTGTTCGATAGAACACACAAGAAAAAGGGAATGGATGCATACATTAGCGATAGAGCCCGCGTGGTTGCAGTAAGTATTTAGAAGATATTCACTATTTAATTTTTCACATTAATATGATATTAACTACTATCATTTTTTCTGTTTTCTTGCAGGAGTCATACAGAGAACAAATGACGGAGAGTATGCCGGGGAGGACGAGCAGCCGCCGTTAGATCATGAGGTATGGGTTGCGGCAGCTGGGGCCCCAAAGAAAGGCCATGTGTATGGTTTTGGGCTCAGCATCGACACGAGTCGGGTGTTATCTGGAGGATCCAGCTCAGGGTCACAGACCAGTGCATCCACGCAGGAGTTAGTACTCCAGGTACTTCTCCAGGACAGCTGATGGGCTTCATTGACAGTAGGATATCGGGCTTAGAGTCTCGTCTGGAGGATTCGATGGAGACTCGTCTTGCCCAGATGCAGATGCAGGTGACCGACGCACTACAGACCCAGCTCTCCCAGACCCTCTCAAGTTATCGCCCAGGCCTTCTCACAGGCACCACCTCCTCCGCCACAGGCAGCACCTCCTCCGCAGGCAAGTTATTTTAACTTTCATTTGGTTTGATCGACGCACAATTTTTTGTTAAGCAACTCAGTTTAGATTAAAGATGAAGAATTTAGGTAGGTTTCGGGGTTCAAAATTAGAAATACTCATCCGATTGGCCTCCGGTTTTTTCCAGCACGGCCACGGCGATGAATGTGACTTGTGGAAACTGACGGAGTTCAATTCGGACTCCCGGTTTGAGGTCGACGCCTCAAACTTGCATTCGACAAGTCAGTTTACATTAAAGATGAAGAATTTAGGTAGGTTTCGGGGTTCAAAATTAGAAATACTCATCTGATTAGCCTCCGGTTTTTTCCAGCACGGCCACGGCGATGAATGTGACTTGTGGAAACTGACGGAGTTCAATTCAGACTATCGGTTTGAGGTCGACCCTCAAACTTGCATTCGACAAGTCAGTTTACATTAAAGATGAAGAATTTAGGTAGGTTTCAGGGTTCAAAATTAGAAATACTCATCCGATTGGCCTCCGATTTTTTCCAGCACGGCCAGGGCGATGAATGTGACTTGTGGAAACTGACGGAGTTCAATTCGGACTCCGGTTTGAGGTCGACGCCTCAAACTTGCATTCGACAAGTCAGTTTAGATTAAAGATGAAGAATTTAGGTAGGTTTCGGGGTTCAAAATTAGAAATACTCATCCGATTGGCCTCCGTTTTTTCCAGCACGGCCACGGCGATGAATGTGACTTGTGGAAACTGACGGAGTTCAATTCGGACTCCCGGTTTGAGGTCGACGCCTCAAACTTGCATTCGACAAGTCAGTTTAGATTAAAGATGAAGAATTTAGGTAGGTTTCGGGGTTCAAAATTAGAAATACTCATCCGATTGGCCTCCGGTTTTTTCCAGCACGGCCAGGGCGATGAATGTGACTTGTGGAAACTGACGGAACTCAATTCGGACTCCCGGTTTGAGGTCGAAGTCTCAAACTTACATTCGACAAGTCAGTTTAGATTAAAAATGAAGAACTTACGTTTAGGGGTCAAAATTAGAAATACTCATCTGATTGGCCTCCGGTTTTTTCCAGCACGGCCAGGGCGATGAATGTGACTTGTGGAAACTGACGGAACTCAATTCGGACTCCCGTTTTTGAGGTCGACGTCTCAAACTTACATTCGACAAGTCAGTTTAGATTAAAAATGAAGAACTTATTTAGGGTTCAAAATTAGAAATACTCATCTGATTGGCCTCCGTTTTTTCCAGCACGGCCACGGCGATGAATGTGACTTGTGGAAACTGACGGAGTTCAATTCGGACTCCCGGTTTTAGCTCGACGCCTCAACTTACAATCAACAAGTCAGTTTACATTAAAAATGATTAACTTACGTTTAGGGGTTTAAAATTAGAAATACTCATCCGATTGGCCTCCGAATTTTTTGTAAATTTAAATATTTTATTATTTTTAATAATATTCAATTTTAACTTATATTGTTATATATGTATTGTAGGTTCCTTCAGCGAGTGGCGTGGGAGGAGACGAGCACGAGGACGAGGAGGATGATTCATGATTTCCATTTCACTATTATTCTTATTGTTATTGACATTTGTATTGTTGTTGTGGATAGTTTATTATTATGATGTTGTGTATATTTTTTTGTTCATGTGGACTTTATATTATTATTGTGGACTTTATATTATTGTTTTGTTGTGGACATTTTTATTTTATTATTGTGGTGTGGACATTTTTATTATTGTTGTTTGTGGTCATTTACTGTGTTGTATTGTGGATATTTATTATTGTTGTGGACGTTGTTTTATTTACACAGGTTATTTTGCTAAAAATTTACAAATTTAAAAAAAAAATTACAAAAACAGAGACCGATTAGTGACTGAACAAATCAGTCACAATTCGGTCCCTGATATAGCGACCGATTTGAGACTGACATTCTTCGGTCTCAAATAGAGACCGAATGCATCGGTCTCTATTCGGTCCCTATATCGGGGACCGAATTGTGACTGATTTGATCGGTCTCTATTAGTGACCGATTTATTTCGGTCTCAATTTGGTCGCTATATCAGGGACCAAATTGTGACTGATTTGTTCAGTCTCTATTTGAGACCGAATAATTTCGGTCTCAATTCGGTCGCTATATCAGGGACCGAATTGTGAGCGAAATTATTCAGTCTGTGATTTGCACTTTTAGCGACTGAAGTGTTTCGGTGACTATTCGGTCACTAATTAGTGACCGAACTGTTTCGGTCACAGATTCGTGACCAAAATTGTTCACCGGCAAGTTCGGTCTCTATTCATTCGCTATTCGGTCTCTGAACTCTTTAGAGACCGAATAGAGACCGAATATTCCGTTTTTTCTTGTAGTGAAAGATGACTGATTTTAGAGGGAGGGGGGCCGGGTGGGGGGGGGGAAGGGGAGGGGTTTAGCAGGGGGAGGGGGGCCCAGCAGAGAGATGGGGGCCGGGTGGGGGGTGCGAAGGGGAGGGGGGTCCCCAACAGTGGGAGGAGGGCTGGGTGGGGGGGGGGAAGGGGAGGGGTTTAGTAGGGGGAGGGGGGCCCAGCAGTGGGGGGGGGCTGGGTGGGGGGGTGGGAAGGGGAGGGGTTTAGCAGGGGGAGGGGGGCCCAGCAGAGGGAGGGGGGCCGGGTGGGGGGTGGGAAGGGGAGGGGGTCGCCAACAGTGGGAGGGGGGCTGGGTGGGGGGTGGGAAGGGGAGGGGGGGGGTTTAGCAGGGGGAGGGGGGCCCAGCAGAGGGAGGGGGGCCGGGGGGGGGGTGGGAAGGGGAGGGGGTCGCCAACAGTGGGAGAGGGGCTGGGTGGGGGGGGTGGAAGGGGAGGGGTTTAGCAGGGGGAGGGGGGCCCAGCAGGGGGAGGGGGGCCAGGTGGGGGGTGGGAAGGGGAGGGGGCTCGCCAACAGGGGGGGGGGGCGGCCGGGTGGGGGGTGGAAGGGTAGGGGGCTCGCCAACAGGGGGAGGGGGGGCCGGCCGGGTAGGGGGTAGGGAAGGGGAGGTGGGCCGCGTGCAGGGGGAGGGGGCCCGGTGTGGGGGGGTGGAAAGGGGAGGGGGGCCGGGTGGGGGGTGGGAAGGGGAGGGGGCCGCGTGCAAGGGGAGGGGGATCCACGTACCGGGTCGGGGAGGCCGGCGGCGAGCGGCGGCAAGCGGGGGCAGTGGCGGCGGCACGCGGCGAGTGGCGACGAGGGGCGCAGGCGACCGGCGGAGAGAGGAGAGAGAGAGAGAGAGAGAGAGAGAGAGAGAGAGAGAGAGAGAGAGAGAGAGAGAGGAGGAGAGAGAGAGAGGGGGTCGCGGGAGGGGGTAAAGGCGTTTTACCGACGAAACTTCCGACGGAATATTTTCGTCGGAATATCCGTCGGTAATATTTCATTACCGATGGAAATTTCCGACGTAAATATTTCCGTCGTAAAATCGACTTATTTTCCGACGGATATGTGTAGTCGGAATATCCGTCGGCATTACCGACGGAAAATTATCCGTCGGAAAAATCCGTCGGTAATCCCGCATTTTCTTGTGGTGCTAATAGGATAGATGAGAGGCTAATTTCATGGGTAAAGGGTTTGGGTAAGGTTAGGACTCTTTTTAGGACATTTATAACCATTTTTAGTATTTATCTTACCATTATTTAATTAATTTATTAATTAACTCCGAATTTTCACATTTATCTCCCCTATTCTAGTATTTATCTACTAATTGGCTTGGGGAGAGATCTAATTTCGTGGGTAATAAGTTGGGATAAGTCTAGGACTTTTTTTAGGGATTTATACATGTCATTTAGTATTTATCTAATCCCCTTTTCTAATTATTACTATATTTAATCCGAATTTCACTTAATTAACTCCTGTCTCATGGTGGGCTCTTCATATTAGGGCCCAACAATCCATGTTAGGACCATTAATAAAACTCATTACTAATTTAACTTAATGGGTATAATTTAATTCCAATTATTCACCCTTTATCCTTATGTAAATCTATTTATCACACTTATTTAATTACTTTTGTATATTTTATTCACTTCAACATTATTTATGCCAATATTTCTAATCTTCATCATTTGGGCTCTTACTTGGCCCAATAACTCATGTGAGCCTAATTGTACAACCCATATTCTTACTTACTTATTGGATTTTTAATTATCCTTTTATTAGAGAATTTATTCATGGGTCAAGATTTGTCCATTGGTCCAAATATCATAATGGGCTATCAACCCATATTATTTAAAGTCTACCCACATGTTTAATTTCATTTATAATTCGTCTGGCTCATAACATAATGGGTTCTTTGACTTATTCCTTAATTACGCTAATAAGTCACATAATTTCTTAAACTTGATCTAAATGATTTTTCTGTGCCCAAATTTCTTGATAGGTCATTAGAGAATATTATTTAAAGTATAATTATTATTTTTACGGAATTTTTATATGGGTTTATACGCATGTGATAATAATGCGTACTTTTTTTAAATGGTTGAATTTATTAATTGATAAATTTTTAATTTATTCTTAATTTTTAATTAATAGATTTTCTAGGGTACTACATGCCTAGTCCGACCCGTTACCACGTGCTTGGGTCGAAAAGATGGTGTCAGATTTAGGTCGGACCCAAATGAGCTAAGAAAAATAGGAAACTTTACCATCGTTGTTCCAAACAATAAGATGAAAAGGCTTACTTTTTTGGGAAAAAAATATCTTTCCAAAATTTGCAGAAAAAAAATAATTTATATGAACTTGCATGTTGATTTTATAATTAGTTTTTAACGGATCTAGCATTTGCACATACAATTAACCGAGTGTATGTATACACCATCTAAGTTTTAGAATTGTCAAAAATATCTCAAATAAGAAACCCTAGTTATCCGATTGGTTGGATACATAATTTGCTCTGCCAAACTCCAAATTGGTCGACTAGTCAGACCCACAACTCAAAAATAAGTAGTCGACCGATCTCATGTTTGGCTAGATAATCATTTTTAAGCGATGCAAGATTAAATAATGAAAAATAATTTACAACTTAGAATTCATACATCCATGCTAGACATATGAATCCGATGGAAGAGATATCAAAGAGGCTTAACCTCATAAAAATAATGCAGCAACACTAAATAAATCTAGAGCACTATAGAAAAGTTCCTGAGAATTCTTCTGATCGTCTCAAGTTATGTCATGAAGATGTTTCCCTTGCATGCAATGTCTGATGTCCGCAAGTATCTGGAGAAGCAGTTGTGTCCTACTAGTCTCAATACATTCAAAAATTCTTTTGCATCTTTCCTTCCATATCCACCATCCAGCAGCCCGAAGACTATTGAATGCAATCATGGAGGCTACTCCTTCTTTATGAAAACTGGTGACAATAGCAGTCACCTCAAGATGCAAGGAAGCACGAGGATGTCGATGTAAATCTAGCCGCTGAAGCACTTGTGTCCATATCCAATGGCTATAGGGACATTGGAAGTAGAGATGATCAATAGTTTCTAGAGAGGAACAACAAAGAATGCATCTACCTGGTCCATGCACTCCAACTTTCTGCAGCACATCAAATGTTGTTATTTTTCCAATTAAAGTCTGCCACATATGAATTGAAAATTTCTGAATTGTAGGGCGCTGCCATACCACCCTGGCCCAAGGAGCCCTCGGATATGATATTCTTTTTTGCTCATATATGCTTCTTCCTGAAAATTTTCCATTATCATATATTCATATGGCCAGCAGATTCTATCATGTTCCCCGTCGTGGATGTTGATACCCTTAATAATATCCCAAAGCTCCATCATGGCATGTGAGGTCACCGGTGGAAGAACCCATTGCCCATTTGCAATTAAAGTACTGAGTTTGGTGTTGTGCGACAGTCCAAGCCAGATCTGATCTGATCTCCATATTTTTTGTAAATAGATGTCTTATCTAACCATGGTCATACCATAGGTTAAAGGTATTTCCATCTCCCAAGGAAGTTTGTGTGTTCTATCATCCAATCTCTACCTTCAAGAATCCCTTTCCATGCAGCTGAATGATAAGGTTTAGTTTCAGCCTCCCAGATTGAAGTTTTGTATAGATATCTAGCATTGAACCATTTATTAAGAAGGTTGTCCTTCTTTGTAATCAGATTCCAAAGATGTAGTGTGGTGGAAGAGTCATTCCAATGCAGAAGGCTCTTATTCCCAGTCCTCCTTCTTCCTTAGGTCTACTAATTATTTAATTGGTTGGGTGAATGGTTACCTAGCCAAACTCAAGATTGGTCGACTAACCAAACCCCACGCTCAAAAAATAAGCCATCAACTAATCTCATACTTGGTCAAATAAATCGTTTATCCAGCCCATCAAATAACTAACATTTCTCTTTCCAATAACTTTTGAAAGGCAGATGTATTCATAAAAGGGTTTGTGTTATGCGAGTACATGCACAGAAGTCGATCCCCAAGAGCTAAAAAATAATCCACACCGTTCCTGATTCGTCATTGCATGCAGCTTTTTAAAAGCTAAGAAAGAAGTCTGGAAAGGCTGGGTGATTAGGAGACTTGCTACTTGCTAGTCATCCACAGTCTCTGTCTTCTCTTTATTCTCTCTTCACGCGAATAAAAGGAGATGCCAAGTCGAAAAGAAGGCATGCCGATGGGCAAAAGATAAGGTATAGAAGACTTGAGGCAACCGCAGCAAATGGTCCACATGCGTCCGTGGTCATCTGTGAGAAAGTATCAGGACACCGTGCAGTGAGTGAGTGATCACTCAGGATGACCCTAATGCCCAGCCGTCTTCCAAATTCCTAACCAGACATTTGAAGATCGAACCCTCCCTCCAAAAGCAGCCCTCTCCAGTCTCTGGCCACAGTTGTAGCTTGTAGGCCAGGCAGCAGTGCTACGCGAATCTTAGCAGATTATGGTGTGCTTGAGGTCTTGACAAAGACCACTTTAGCTCCTTACTGTCTGCAAAACTGGTGCATGTCCATGCAAGGTTTTCATCGTTATCGCCTTCAAAGCAAACCCGTTTCTCTCGGCAGATGGAAGAGGAACCGATGGCCATTTTCTCCCTATAACAGCAGACATCCTCCTCCTTGTCCAAGAATCCACGGTGAGAGCCAAGAGAGCTCCTTAGTGAGAGATCTAAGAGAGTCTTGGGGGTGTGAGCTGAGAGAGTTTTATAAGAGGATTTGTTCCTCCGGGTTGGGGTGTGTACTTCTTGTATATTTCTCCACATCTAGTGAAGTTCCACTGTCGTCGTCGCCGTGGACGTAGGAAGACATACTGTCTCTCCGAACCACGTAAATCTTTGTGTTATTATCTTGTGTGATTGATCCTTCTTCCTCTCCTTTCTTCTTGTCGGACAGATCAAGATCCTTGGCATCACTCTGTCCGTCGGAGTGGTCATTGTCATAACACAGGTTGGTCCGAAGACCCAAGGACCTAGTCCAACATAGGGTTGAACTACTATATTTCTTTAAAGTCACAGGCTTATAAATTTGGATGGACTTAAAAGTCAGACCCATTGAAAATGTGGAAAGAACTCGGGCTTTTTTATTTGACCCATGCGAGCTTGATAAACTTGGAATATTAATCTTTCAGTTGACCGAATCCCAAATCGATTAAGTGATATTTAACTTTCGATCGACCGATCCCAAATCTATTGTTCTGTAGTATTAAATTTTTAATCGATCGAACTCCAAATTGGTCGACTGATATTAAAGATTTGGTCAGCCTATATTCTTGCATGAATTTTTTTAACAATATTAATATTTTTTATATTGTTTTTATTAAAATTTTTAGACCAGACTAGGTCGAGGTTGTACATTATTATATGGTAGATTAGTTAGACCCTATCCTACCTAGTCCGACCCCTTACCACTCGTGCTTGGTCAAAAAGATAGTGTCAGATTTAAGTCGGACCCAAATGAACTAAGAAAAATCGGGAAACTTTACCATTGTTGTTCCAAACAATAAGATGAAAAGGCTTACTTTTTTGAGAAAAAAATATCTTTCCAAAATTTGCAGAAAAAAATAATTTATATGAACTTGCATGTTGACTTTAATTTTTAACGGATCGAGCATTTGCACATACAATTAACCGAGTGTATGTATACCATCTAAGTTTAGAATTGACAAAAATATCTCAAATAAGAACCCTAGTTATCCGATTGGTTGGATAAATAATTTGCTCTGCCAAACTCCAAATTAGTCGACTAGCTAGTCAGACCCCACAACTCAAAAATAAGTAGTCGACCAATCTCATGTTTGGCTGGATAAATCATTTAGAGAAATACTAGGTATTTAATTGGTTGGGTGATTAATGGTTTACCTAGCCAAACTCAAGATTGGTCGACTAACCAAACCCCACGCTCAAAAAATAAGCAATCAACTAATCCCATACAGCCATACTTGGTCAAATAAATCGTTTATACAGCCCATCAAATAACTAACATTTCTCTTTCCAATAACTTTTGTAAGGCAGGTGTATTCATAAAAGGGTTTGTGTTATGCACTTATGCGAGTACATGCAGAGACGTCGATCCCCAAGAGCTAAGAAACAATACACACCGTTCCAGCTGATTCGTCATTGCAGCTTTTTAAAAGCTAAGAAAGAAGTCTGAAAAGGCTGGGTGATCAGGAGACTTGCCAGGCATCTGCAGTCTGTCTTCTCTTTATTCTCTCTTCATGTGAATAAAAGGAGATGCCAAGTCGGAAAGAAGGCATGCCGATGGGCAAAAAGATAAGGTATACAAGACTTGGGGCAACCGCAGCAAATGGTCCACATGCGTCCGTGGTCATCTGTGGGAAAGTATCAGGACACCGTGCAGTGTGTGAGTGATCACTCAGGATGACCCTAATGTCCAGCCGTACGTCTTCCAAATTCCTAACCAGACATTTGAAGATCGAACCCTCCCTCCAAAAGCAGCCTTCTCCAGTCTCTGTCCACAGTTGTAGCTTGTAGTTGTAGGCCAGGCAGCAGTGCTATGCGAATCTTTGCAGATTATCATGTGCTTGAGGTCTTTACAAAGACCACCTTTAGCTCCTTACTGTCTGCAAAACTGATGCATATATGTCCATGCAAGGTTTTCATCGTTATCGCCTTCGATGTAAGTGTAAACGTTAATAACGTTTCTAACAGGAGGTTGGCACCCTGCGGTAGCAGCCTTTGCCGATGAAGAACCAGATAGGTGAAACAGAAACAGATGAGTTTGGGTAAGCTACGAAATGGCGCCAGTACTGCAATCCAAAGTGAAAAGACTGTAAGTACAAAATGTGCCTATCAGCGGCCCATGACAGAGCTTCTCGTGAGCTCATTGGTAGACGACTTAGATGATCTGTCAAAGGAAGATGGTTGAATCGGGTTGGGAGTTCTTCCCATCACAAAAGCAGGCTTTTGAGGCATGGGCAAAGGGGATGTGTCATTGCTTAGGGAGGAAACAATCGAAGACATGGTGGGTCTGTCCGATGCTGCTTCTTGAATGCACAACATTGCCAACTGAGTGCATCTTAGCACCTCAGTGTCCCAAGATGAACTGCTCAACATTGATGGGTCCAAGAGTTCCAGAGCTCTGCCCTCTTCCCACATCTGCCATGCCTGCAACCCACATTATGTTTGTTGAACAAGTTAGAGACAAAGATTAGATATCAGAGTTTGCAATACTTGATTCTAAAACAGAGCAACAAGCATTTCAGATGTTGGGCAAACTGCTTACATATGCGAAAAGGCTATGAGAATTGCTCTCTGGATAAAAACCTGTGCTCCTTATTCCAGTGATGATCTCCAGGAGTATGACACCAAAGCCGAAGACATCAGATTTCTCTGAGAAGACACCGTTTAGTGCGTACTCTGGTGACATATAGCCGCTGCACATCATCACCAGACAAGATCAGTGCTACTCAAGAGGGCATTCACTTTATGGTCTAATGAGGACTTACTATGTTCCCACTACTTTCTGGGTGTTCCCTTTATCCTGGTTTGATTGGAATATTCTTGCCAAACCGAAATCTGAGATCTTGGGCCTCATCTCACTATCAAGTAATATGTTACTAGTCTTTAGGTCTCTGTGTATGACACGCATTCTTGAGTGCTGATGCAGATAGAGAAGCCCATTTGCGATTCCCTTGATGATTCCAAAACGCTTCTCCCAACTCAATTCGATTGATCTTGTTGGATCTGAACGGAAGGGGCAATGCAAAAGGATAAATAATAGAACAATTTTGAGCAGAAAGATCTTAAAGCACAGTGCTCAAAGTTAGCCACCAGAAAGTAAACAGAGTACTACACAAACTATGCAAAAGAGACGAACCAAAAATAAACTTTTCCAAGCTTCCATTGGGCATGTACTCGTATATCAGTATCTTTTCATCTTTATGGGTGCACCAACCCAAAAGTCGGACAAGATTGTTGTGTTGAAGTCTTGCAATGAGTCTAACTTCATTGTGGAACTCCTGGTAGCCTTGATTAGAACCCTTGGATAGCCTCTTGACAGCTACCTCTTGACCATTCAAGAAAGTGCCCTGAGGAAAGAACAAAACAAGACAACAGTCATAACCATCTATTGTCAGATAAGCATGACATGTAAATTAAGCAGAAGAAACTGACCTTGTAAACAGGGCCAAAACCACCTTCTCCTAATTTATTTTCACTGCAGAAATCAGATGTAATGGCCTTCACAATGTTGAAATCCAACAAGGCGACGTCTGGCAGCTCCATCTCACTTCCAAGTCTTCCCGCGAAGAAGTCCAAGCCCTGTAACATCACCATCTCTCTGGTTTTCCGCTTGGCCACTTTGCAACAGAGCAAAATGTAAGTCTTTTCACTCCTATTAGTACTTAATCTGACGTGCATATGTATAGGAGGATTACCTCTTGATTTGTGCCTTTTGAGGAGGAAATACCAACAAAGTCCCATGAGAAGGATCACCGAAGAGGCAATTGGCATCACGATCTTGATCAAACCTTTGTTTTTCCCTGCAATACACCATCCACAGCGGAGTATTAATTATTATCTTCAGCAGACTAAAAGTGTTGTTAGAATCATGCTATCAATATACCAAAATTCGAGTTATATATAGCGATCATCATCTTTTCTTTTAACTTGGTTATCAACTACTGTAGATTGTGCTTGTCAACCCCCTCGAATTGTGTGTAGGGATCATCCCTTTAACTTAGCTATCAACTATTACATGTTGGATTTGTCCGACTCAATAATTTAGTCCTCCAAGTCTCACGCCATGCAGTCATCTCCTGTGGGACTGTGTGCTACTTGGAAAGTTCTCCCCAGGAGACTTCAAAAACCTACTGTTTCCTCCTTGGGGGTATTCATTGACACTGCACAGATGGAAATCAAAAGAAGAAAGATTGAAGCCTTCTATAATCTGTGTACATGATGTCCTTTATTTTGATAGTCATCTGTTATTTAGCAGACATCTAGCAAATGGCGATGTTCTGTCATTTTGGATTTAACTTTTTGTATATATATATATATATACTTAAAAACATGCATATATGCATACCCTGTTTCCGTAAGAATATGGGAGAAATCGAACTAGCTCAAGAAGAATATTAATTACTAGAAACCAAATCATCAGTGGAAGGCTCATAAACTAAAAAAATTGACATACCTAGCTCCGAAGGCGCAGGAAGACGGACGTACAGATCCTCGGAGTTGAATGCGTCTTGGCCCAGATCAATCACTTCTCCAAGCCAGATCAAGCATCTCGACCCTGTCCTGTTCAAAGAGCTGAAATCAGCAAAAGCGTAGGCTTGGCAGCGTGAACTCCCCGAGCACTCCGCCTCGCAGTCCTCCATATCGCTCTTGTTCCACATGACGGAGAATCCATCCGGCAGCTTCACCCTCGGGACCTTCGCAAACCTGTCCGTGCCGTCCCACTGCGGCTGCCGCCGCCTCACGCAGCCGGCCGTGAAGTTGCCCGCCTTCCAATCCTCCGGGCTTCTGGGTTCGAACCCATCCAAACACCTGCAAGAACTCTGCGAACGTATGCACGCGCCGAACGGTCCACACCTGTTATAGAGATCGCAGGTTCGTGCTGGGAGGGAACCCAGTACTTCCCACCTGCGCGACCTCTCATCCCAGTAGTAGAAGGTGAACATGCCTGTGTAATCTAGCACATATCTTGCATGCACGGAGTTATCAGCCACGGAGAAGGTCCAGATGATCTCGTCATCGTTCTTAATCACACTCCGCGCGTAGAATGTGGTGAGATTGCCCAACTTGACATTGAGGAACGTCTTCCCGTCCCATGGTGCTCCTCTCCAGTAGGTTTCGGAGCCATTAAAGATGTATTGCTGCAGGGAGGTCTTGGGATCAATGGCGTACACGAACTGCCCGGGAGACGGGTCGGCTGCGCCCCTCCACGATGCCATTCTCAGGCCAACGCCGGTTCTGAGGTTTGATCTCATGTTCATGTGCGGCAGCAGCGTGTCAGTGGGGTTCTCGAAGCTCTGCCAGACGTCCTGCCCCCCTTCGCCGCGCCGGAGGACGAGGTTGCCCGTGTCCAGCAGCACCGCGGAGGTGTTGCCGGAGAAGTGCACCGGCGAGAGGTTGGTGGACCACAGGGTCCTTCCGGCGCCGTCCAGCACCGCGATGTTCCCGTCTTCGGTGACGGTGAGGACTCCGGCGGGGTCTGTGAGTGGGTTTTCTCTGTTGGCGACCCACACCACTGTCCTCGGTGGTAGGCGGTGGTACCATATCCCGACGTACCGGCGGTCAGCAGTGGAGTTCTCCGGCGTGAAGAAGCCCAATGCGAAAGTCTCGCCTTGAGACACGATCGTCTGGTTCCCCGATATCGGCTCTCCTGCGGCCAATCTATCCCTTGCATCAGCGCGGAGTATCTGATAGGAAGATGATAGCAAGATGATGAAGACGAAGAGGAAGAACAATCCCATGTTGATGCTGCTGTTCTGATTGGTGCAGTAGTAGGTTTCCTTCGTCGGATGCTGCTCTTCTTAATCATGCCTACCCTGTATCGGCCGTGTGGTCAAAGTTGACCAAGTTCAAATGTTCTGTCAAACAGCATGCAGCACCACTTGTTCTTCAAAATGATACAAATTTGACTACATATATATATATATATAATCCTCTGTCTCTCTTCTCTAAACGCCAGATGATCTACAAAGTGATTGTGAGACCAATCTTATAATAAATATTTCTCAAATGATAAATGATGTGTTGTAGAAACGAACGTTATTATTGAATAGAATTAAAAGAAAGAGGTATCAGAACAAACTTACGGATAGAATTCCACGTCTTCGGAACGGTGTGACCTTTGCCCAAGTCACCCTTTTTGATCAGTTTGCTACTGGGATAAATAGAGTCTTGTTGGGATTGCCCAGGGAAAGGGCCGCGTTGAAACGTGCGTTCTCACAGATGAGAAAACACGCTTCCGCATGGAAAACGACACAACCACTTCTTCTTCTGCGCTTCGGTGTGGATGGAAGAACGGTGTGTTTGACGAGGAAGCTGTCTCGATCGGAATGGGTCAAGTTTCGATAACCCGCCTCGGGTCACCTGCCATGGCATGCAGCCACCAACTCAGCTCAAACTCGAGCTGATCCCTCCGAAATCCCAAGTCGATGTTGAACAACTTATAATATGCGGATGGGGAAAAGATATCAGCGGATGAGTTATTCCACACTTTATGATGAGATTGGTCTAGAATCCACAAAAGTGGAGAAGATCAAATATGAAGAATCGAGGTTGAGTGATAGACGATTGAAGAATGGCAAATAAAGTCACTGTTGTCGGACCAACAATGCTTTGAACCGACAAAAAGTCATCTATAGGATGGGGTTTCGGGAGTCGACCTTCTAAAGTCAAAATTTAATCTCAAAGAAGAGCAATGGGAACTAAGAAGAAAGAGAGAGAGAGAGAGAGAGATAAGAACCAAAGTCAAGAGGTTTCACTGGGTTGCGTTCTTAATTTTTACCTACGACTGTAGTATTGTATAGGGGTGAACACAGTCCGTTCGGTCCGGCTCATCTTTATTTTTAAAAAAAATTGAATCGATCCGAATTTTGATCGAACCGAATCGAACCAATTCGAATCGAAATCTACTAAAAGGAAAGATTTTAATGGCGATTGTGAAGGTCGCGAGACTCAATGTCGCGACCTCCACGCGGCGCACGCGCCTAGGCAATTAACCAACTGCACTACAAACGTTTTTGTGTGAATATATATTATTAATTATACATATATATATATATATATATCGATTTATTTCGATTTTTCAGCCCGAAACAGAACTGAACTGTGAGGTATGTGAAACTGAACCGAACCGTTCGATTCGATTCGATTTTTCAGTTTAGACTATATTATGAACACCCCTAGTATTGTATATGAAGGCTAGATGTAGAAGGACAGTTTCTGGCACCATTGCTAGAGTTGAGCATCAAAGCTGCCATTATTGCTCTGAGATTTGTGAGAAGAGTTGTCGTATTTTTCCTCATTTATACATGCATTGATTTGAGTTGATCGTGTACTAATCTCCTTTGATCGTGCGTCGAATGCTATGCTAGCCATATGTTGGCCCACTCTACATAGTTGTCACGGTCTGAATTTCTGCCACAACTCCTTCTGCAAATATAGGTGTGACGTCTGTCCTGGGCACATGACAACTGACTTGGCTTGCATTTGATGAGCCCATATGTCCATTATGACAACTAGCTTGTTGTGCAAGGGCTACTGCGCTAAAGAACCTGTGTTGGTTGAGATGCATGGATTGCACAATGGACACGATCAACTAGGACATTCAATTAGGGTTCCAACCAGTGGCGGATCCTCTCAACAGTCAGTGGGGTCACGTGACCCCACTGACTTGGAAGAGGGTCTTAAAGAGTTCCTTTTTTTTGTTTATGTAAGTCAAATTTTTATGTAATCTTATGTAGGTGACCCCACTGATTTTTAAGGTGACCCCCCTACATTCAAGTGACCCCACTGATTAAGTTTGAGGATCCGCCACTGGTTCCAACTCATCGATTACTTAATTGTGACACTTATAATTAATTAGTTTGGTACTTAATATCAATTAGTTGGGTATGTAATCAATTAACTCGTTCATCCCTCTCGGTTGTTGGATTGTTGCGGCTATGGGCCCTTGTCGGGTTGAGATGGGCCGACCATGAAGATCGATCATTTTAGAATTATCACATTTTATCTATAAATAAGTATAGTTATTGATAAATAACATATACATTGTACTCAAAGTAAGCAACTTTTAGTTATAAATTGATCCTCTCTTATCACCCCCGCCAAAATAACCCTTAGGATTAATTTAGTATCTAAGATAGTGCTATAGCTTATCTTTGAGTAATGTCGATAGAACGACCATATCCTCCTGTGGAAATGGAAATTTTATTATTTTAAAATTTTTTGTTTATCATGTTTTTTCATGTTTTCATGGCTACATATTGTAAATTCAAGTCCCGTCGAATGCTACTCGAGCGATGGTGACGAGAGATGAATCGGTAATTTACATAGTGCGGGCGTGTCAGTCACCGAGGTGACAACAAATGTTTGCCTCCGAGAGTCGAAGGACTTCAGGTCTATTGTGCGCACCGTTTGACTTTGTCAAACGAAAGTGAGTGTCGGGTCCTGGACCAATATCCCGCCGTTGCCTAAGCGCAATGACGTTAATTACATCCCTCTGAGAGGGAAAACCCTTGATTAATCGCCAGATTAGAAAGTCTTGTGGCCTTAAGCGGAGACATCCGATGAAGGATATGCGTAAAGATGCAAATCTAGTTGCGCCTAACACGAGACGACCATAATATAACACTCGACGCGTTTTTGTTGTTATTTCAGATTTATTAAAAGAGGCTAACTTGGTTTCAACATTATTTAATTTGGTTTATTTTATCTTTTGCATGCTTGATCTTTTAATGAGTTGTCTCTTAAATTTATTGGCTTTTTTAGTTGTTTCTCTTTCGTTTGTTTCTCTTTATTTATTTGTGTTTGGAGTTTATTTGAATTTTACTCAAGTTAGAAGCATATATAACTCAGAATTATTTGATTTGATTTCTTTTGCTTAGGATCATTTGATTTTGTTTTACTTTGGGTTTATTTGAAGTCATTTTTTTTGTTGCACTTATTTTAGGTTGCTAGATTAGGTTTATGATTATTCATGTTTCCTTATTATTTGATTTAAAATTTCTTGTCTTTTTCCTTCTCTTTTCATTTATTTAAAATCATGGTCTTTAAACTTATTTTTTTAATGATGTTGATTTATTTATTTGTTTATTTTTAACTATTCCTTTTGCTATTTTTTTTTATTATCTTATCATCCCGTTTTCTTCTCTTTTATGGCTAATTAAAGGGGGGAGATGGTGTGGGCACCTCAAAATTTTAACATAGCCTTCCTGGCCCAGTCCCATTTAAAGGGAGAATTCCCCTTAAAAAGGCACTAAGAAATCTCTTAAAAAGGCCCATCTAAAGCCCACTACCTAATGACCCATATACCCTAGGTAAGGAGGTGATCCTAAGCTGACCCTCACCTCCCCACTACCCAGACAAAACCTGCTATAGCAGCAGCATGAGGGGGCGGATAGCAGGGGCCTCTCTCTAAGTGGCTGGGCTACAGACGGGAGTGAAAAAGGAGAGGTCTCTGGTTGGTTCTTTTGGAGAAAAAAGGCAGAGGGGCTGGAAGCTTCTCCTCCAAGGCTTCTTGGCTGGGAAGACAGGAGGGAGAAGGGGGGAAGAGGAGAGCTGGCTGGGGGATCTCACCCGATTTTTCATCAGCAAAAGAAGAGAAAAGGAAGGGCGGCTGGGCTTTTTCTCCTGGGTTCCTGGTTCTAAACGCAGTGAAGAGGAGGGCTTCTCTAGGGGGCTTCCTTTCTTCCTGGCGTAGAAAGCAAGAGGAGCAGCCACAGTAGCTGAAGAGAAGAGAAAGGCAAGAAGGGAGGGGACGACTGGTTCCTCTTCCTAGCTGAAAAGGCAGAAGAGAAAAAAGGGGGAGCAGAGGCCATTCTCCTACCGAAGGAGAGCTTGCGTGAGAAGGCTTAGGAAGAGGAAGCTGGGCTCTTCTCCTCTTGCTTCCTGGCTAATCACTGGAAGGCGGCTGGTTCCTCTTTCTGGCTGGAAGGCAGAAGGGAAAGGGAAGGAGAAGAGGGCATTCTCCTCTTAAAGGAGGCTGCGTAGGTGATTAAAAGGAGGGAAGGTTCCTCTCACTCTCTTCTCTCTGGATCGCTGGTTAGACAGGAAGAGCAAGGAGGACTCCCTTCTTCCCTGGAGCTGGTGGCTAGCACAAGGTAGAGAGGCATTTGAGGCTGGTTACGTGAAGGGTCCAAGACAAGTGGAAGAGGCCTTCTTCTCCTCTTCTTTGGTTGCTGGCTAGCAGAAGGTGAGAGGCTTATCCTTTGGCAGCTGATTGCTTGCGTGAGAAGAGAAGAAGTTGAAGAAAAGAATAGAGGAGGAAAAGATTGAAGAGAAGAAGAGAAGAGAAGAGGAGTGAGGGAGCTGCTATGGCAGTCCCCACTCTCTTATGTTGTTTTCTTTATTTCTCTCCCTCTCTTATGTATTTTTCTTCCTTTTCAACAGTAAAAGAAGATCTCAATCTTCCATTTTCTCTTCGCACAGTTTCTGTTTTGATAAGCTTTTAGGTGTGAGAACAAATGGTTCAAATGCCCCATTACCCCCTCTGTTTATCCAAGCTTATATGAGACCGAGGTTTCTTGTGTGCATGAGACATGATGTGTTCCCCTTTGCCATATCTTCTTCCCCATCTTTTCTCTTTTGCATGAGACCACCCCCATCATCTCACCTGGAGCAATGAGAAGGGCGGCTGGGTATTCCTCAACCCATCAAGGGCAGTCCATGAGGAACCACCCACTGCCATGTCATCTTTTGCTTCAATAGACCCCTTTCTTTGGTGTTTCTCTCTCTAGATTTTGTGCTCTAACCGTGATTTTTGAAGGCCCAATCCAAGGGGGTCATATAAGCCATATATGTGCCTCCTCTGATGGGTCTAAGAGCAGACAAAGCACTGTCCGGATCCCCTGCCACTGCTCATGTCTCACTGTCCCAGTCCTGCCGATTCGCTTTTTTATGAGACCTTGAACACTAAGGGTTAGGTAATTGATACCTGGGCCTTGTTCAGGTTTATGAAAGGCGACATCACATGCCAAATGACCTGTGTTTCCAACGGGATGCCCAAACTCTACACGTGTTGTGAGAATCGGGCCCCCAAAGTGCTGCCGATTCACTACTTCTCGCGGTTTTAAACATGAAGGGTTCGGTATACAATACCCATGCCCGGTTCAGGCCCATGGATGGATTCCTTGTATGTTGAATAGCCCGTCAGCCTGACCGGACACTCAGATCATTTTTGGATTTTGAGAACCGGGTCCCCAAAGTGCTGCCGATTCGCTGTCTCTTGCGGTTTTGAACATGAAGGGTTCGGTATACAATACCCATGCCCAGTTCAGACCCATAGATGGATTCTTCATATGTTGAATAGCCCGTCAGCCTGATCGGACGATCAGATCATTTCTGGATTTTGAGAACCAGGCCCCCAAAGTGTTGCCGATTCGCTGTCTCTTACGGTTTTGAACATGAAGGGTTCGGTATACAATATCCATGCCCGGTTCAGACCCATAGATGGATTCTTCATATGTTGAATAGCCAGTCAGCCTGACCGGACGATCAGATCATTTCTGGATTTTGAGAACCGGACCACCCCAATTGCTGTCGATTCGCTGTCTCTTGCGGTTTTGAACATGAAGGGTTGGGTAAACAATACCCATGCCCGGTTCAAGCCTATAGATGGATCCTTGTATGTTGAATAGCCCGTCAGCCTGACCGGACACTCAGATCATTTCTGGATTTTGAGAACCGGGCCCCCAAAGTGTTGCCGATTCGCTGTCTCTTGCGGTTTTGAACATGAAGGGGTCGGTATACAATACCCATGCCCGGTTCAGACCCATAGATGGATTCTTCATATGTTGAATAGCCCGTCAGCCTGACCGGACGATCAGATCATTTCTGGATTTTGAGAACCGGGCCCCCAAAGTGCTGCCAATTCGCTGTCTCTTGCGGTTTTGAACATGAAGGGTTGGGTAAACAATACCCATGCCCGGTTCAGACCCATAGATGGATTCTTCATATGTTAAATAGCCTGTCAGCCTGACCGGACGATCAGATCATTTCTGGATTTTGAGAACCGGGCCCCCAAAGTGCTGCCAATTCGCTGTCTCTTGCGGTTTTGAACATGAAGGTCGGGTAAACAATACCCATGCCCGTTTCAAGCATATAGACAGATTCTTCATATGTTAAATAGCCCGTCAGCCTGACCGGACGCTCAGATCATTTCTGGATTTCGAGAATCGTGTCCCCAAAGTGCTGCCGATTCGCTGTTTCTTGCGGTTTTGAACATGAAGGGTTGGATAAATAATGCCCACGCCCAGTTCAAGCCCATAGATGGATTCCTTGCAGGGTAAATGGTCTGTCAGCCCAACTGGATGCTCAGGTTATTTATGGATTTTGAGAACTGTGCACAAATAGGGCCGCAGAATCACCATGATTTTACATTTTGGACAAAAGGGCCGGATAACTTAATTCCCACGCCCTGTCTGGAATTGAACAGAACCCTTTCATGGTCTGGATGCCATTTCTTTCCAACCCTGCCTTTGAGTCCTCCGTTCTGCCCATGTTTTGTGCATGGCAAGGGCTGCCGAATCACTTTGGCTTGTGAACAGTGCTGCCGATTCACCTCTGCCGATTCGCCCCCTGCAGAATGGGTCTGGCTGCCGATTCGCCCCTGCAGAATGGGTCTGGCTGCCGATTCATCCCTGCCGATTCCCCCCCTGCAGAAGAGGTTTGGCTGCCGATTCGCCCTTGCCGAATCGCTCCCGCAGAATGGTTTTAGCCGCCGAATCGTTTTGCTTGCCGAATCAAATGGATTGTGCATGATGATGTTTGGGCATATAAGAGTCAAATGAGATCGAATCACGAAAAGAATCATGATAATCAAAGCATATGTCAAAGTCATTGCATTGCCAAATAGAAAGATTGTGTAATAAATAAAAGAACAAACAAACAAGCATGCAAGTTGACCTTTAAAAGATGAAGAGCACACACATTCAACTCTCTTGTAATCCCAACTGCAATTTTGTAGTTTCACTGCATATCTTTATCGGATGTTTCCGTTTCAAGGTCACAAGGCTTTTTAATCTGGCGATTAATCAAGGGTTTTCTCTTTCTAAAGAGATGTAATTAACGTCGTTGCGCTTAGGCGACGACGGGATTTTGGTCCCGACTCGATCTTCACAATCGTTTGACGAAGTCAAATGGTGCGCATAATAGACCTAAAGTCCTTCGACCTTCGGAGGTAGAACATTTGGTTGTCACTCCGGTGACTGGCACGCCTGCGCTATGCGGATTGCCGATTCATCTCACGTCTCCATCGCTCGAGCAGCACTCGATGGGACTTGGGTCAGCAATACGCATCCATGATAAACATGAGAAATATGATAAAAGATAAAAGAAGATTTTTCATAAATCCATTTCCACAGATGGCCAATATGTGCATGTGTATGCGTATAGTGGGTTTGTGGGTTCAAGTGATGGGCTTGCATGTGCCCAGGGACGTATGTGTGTGTATTGGCTTGGGATGGGTTGAAACGGTAGGGCTTTTTGGGAGCTTGTGCGTGGCCAAGGCGGCTTTAAATGGTGGGGGTTTCTGTAGACATGGAAAAGGCTAAACGGTGGCCTTTGGGCGCTTATGCATATGAAAATGCTGAACGTGGCCTTGGTAGTGTGTGTATGGTTGAACGGTGGCCATTGTGGAGGCTTGAACGGTGGCCTGTGCATGGCACAGGAAAAGCTGAACGGTGGCCTTGGTTGGCAACTCCCCATTTCTCTTTTTGTTCCATCGATATTTATTTGATAATCTGGATTATCTTGGCTCCATTTATTATATATTTTTGCTGTCAACATTTCTTCCTTATTATTATCATTGCTATCATTGTTGTTCTGTTAGTTATGTTGATATATGTTAAAAAAAATTTATCTGTTATTTCATTATTTGTGATTTCTGTTCAATTATTATTATTGTTGTTCATATTATTACTATTATTATTTCTGTTATTTATTTCGTTTGTTTGTTTTCGTATTTGACACGTTGATCGGATGACATACGTCGCACCGACACTTATTTGTCTCATTCGCACACAAAATACAAAACAAGCTGTTGAAACCACGACATAAAGGAATAAAATCGAATCATTCGATATAACCCGACTTGACAATAACCACCCCTACCCACCGTATGTCGGGTGTGGACACCCAAAAAGAAAACTCTGCCATGGCCTTCTTGGCCCAGTCCCATTTAAAGGGAGAAGACACACTAAAAGACCCCCCCTAAATTGACCCAAGAGGGCCCATCACCCAAGTGGCCCATCTCTCCCATGTAGGGAGGTCATCTTAAGAGATGTGACACCTCCCATTCCAACAAAACCTGCTGCGGCAGCAGAGGTGAAGTTGGCCAAAAGTGCTTCTATTTTGGGCTACACCACCGTGGTTGGCAGGGGTTTGTTGGCTAACCGTTAAGGCAAAAGGGAGGGGCTAACAGGGAATATGGAATGCTCCCTTGGGCTGCAAGAAAGAAGCAACGGAAAAGATTTAAGAGGGGGATGGGCATCTCTTGAAAAGGGGGATCAGGCTGCTAAGGGAACTGTGGAAGTGGAAAATTTTAAGATTAAAATCTTTTAAGTTCTTTTTATCATGTTGTCTCTTGTTCTCATGGATGCATGCGTATTGCGAATCCAAGTCTCGTCGAATGCTACATGAACAAGAGTGACGTGAGATGAATCGACAATTCGCACAGCGCGGGCGTGCCAGTCACCAAAGTGACAACCAAATGGTTTGCCTCCGAGAGTCGGAGGTCTTTAAGTCTATTGTGCGCGCCGTTTGACTTCGTCAAACGAAAGTGGAGTGTCGGGTCCTGGACCAAAATCCCGCCGTTGCCTAAACGCAACGACGTTAATTACATCCCTCTGGGAGGAAAACCCTTGATTAATCGCCAGAAATTAGAAAGTCTTGTGGCCTTGATACGGAGACATCCGATGAACGGTGCAAAGCGCAGCTCAAGAATTAAGCCGGAGAGATAAACAGACACGATGCCTATTCGAGGTTGCCGAGTCTTTTATTTAGATGTGATTGAGTCTTTTTACCCATTTGCCCATTTATTTTTTTTATTAACATGAAAACAGTCTTAATTCGGTCTTTTACTCTTTGGAAAACGTGAGAGAGTCTTTTATTTGTTTGGAAAAGTTCAATTGACGGTTTGTTCTTTTATAAAACATGAGATGGCTTTTGTCATTTGTTACTTGAGAAATGTTCAATTTGATCTTTTGTTTTTTTACCATGAAAAGGTTCTTCGGTTCTTTTGAAAACATGCAAGTGGCAAAATGAGCCATTTGCTCCTTTGTCCTTTATGTCAAAAAAAAGGGTTTCAATTTGCTCTTTTGTTCCATTTGAAGCTTGTAAAAAATGTGAGCTGGTCTATTGCTTACTTTTATTACAAAAAGAGTTTCATTTTGATCTTTGAAAAATAAGGTGGCCCATTTGCTCTTTTGTGTCAAAAAAAAGGTTTTCACTATTTTTTTTATTTCATTCGAGACTTGTGAGAATGAGGGGTGGCCTATTTTCTTTATTATTTTTTTATATGAAAAGACTTTGATTTGATCTCTTGCTCTTTTAAAATATATGCAACGTAGAATTCTTTGATTTGCCCATTGTTGCCCTCATGATGAAACATTCTTTTAATTAGCTCTCTTATTCTTTTAAAAGGTGTGCAACGTGGTTTTATTCGCGATTCGGCGCCACTCCATTAGACTTTGGGGGTTTCTTTAAGAGAGGAAAAGGACCCTTGCCGATTCGACCTTCATGGCAAATCCGGCAGCATCTCCCCTTATCTTGGTTGATAGGGGGAGAGCACGGTACACACCCACCAAAAAATGGAGGCAGTACCCAAAGAGAGGGTGTAACGACCCGACCCTCCAGACCCCACCAGGGCCCGAAGTTCGCGTCGCCACCCACGGATCCGAAGACCCGGAAGGGTTATATGAACAAGTCTAGTGAGATATATACTGAATTCGAATAACTATAACAATCTGTACATTATACAAAAGGGTGTACAACGCGTCCCAAGCAAAAGCACAGGTACAAGAAGAAAGGTGCAGTCCTTAAGGCATACCCCGAGAACTTGCAAAACACAGCTCTCAGCTCACTCGGGCTACAAGAGCTCACAACGCTCGCTCTCACTGCTGCTGACAACAACACGGCGCCATAGCCGCCTCCGCAACCCGTCCGACACCGAGCTCCCGCGACGACGAGCCCCTAGCTGAAGGAAGTAGGGGGGGTGAGCCTCGCGAACAAGGCCCAGTAGGGATTACCAGTCCCTCACCGGCCAGAGTAGCAGGAACTCCGAAAACAGGAAACTAAACTAGGAAGCTGTAAAGCGAGTAACACCTACAGCATGGTACTACTAAGCAGCGGAAGAGAACAGTACAATGCCACGACCACCAACCAAGGTCGTGGCACACACACGACTCCCGCAGAAACCAACGGAGTCGGGCACAAAGCGGAAGCAGCGCTCGGCACACCTGCCGAGACCACGGAACAACCAAGTGAGAACGACGTCTCACCGCAAGCACGGCCACCTCAGACCTCTACAAGGTCGAGGGCCTACAAGCAGAACCACCCCGGACCCCGGACACACCGCCAGGTCGGGAAGCTACACACGCCGGTGCCATCACGGGCTGGCACCCAAGAACGAGACCACGGAACCGAGAGAACACCGAAGCGGGAACCACCAGAAGCACGGGTCTGCCCAAGGCCAGACCAACGACGCCCACGGAAATAGGCACAGCCGGCTATAACCGCCGTGCAAGCTCGGGCAACGAGGAACACTTGGAAACGTCGTGAGGAAAACGTCGTCACAACAACAGCAACCAAGCCACCGCCGCTAGCAGCCAAGAGGGGGAACGCTGTCCACGCCCTCCGCTCACTAGCTAGCTCCTGCCTCGCCCTCGCGAAGGGCGAGACAGAGCCGCCACAGAAAAACCCAACACACGCAACACCGCAGCCTGGCCAAGCTGCGGCCTCACGCCTAGCACCACTACGTGGCTCCGGAACCAACGCAGAGAGAGGCAGTGAGACAAAGGTGTCTGGTCTGCGTCAGGAACTCCAAACTCCTCGACGTCTCAGACCCAGACAAGAGAGCTCTACAAACGACTCATCGCCGCTGCCCAAACCTCGTTTTCCCCTCAGCTCAGAGTCCTCTCACGTGGGCTGCCAACTCGAGCACACTCGTAGCCCGGAGTACTCCCTCAACAGGCTCCCGAGGATGGGGGTCCCAGGAAACGAGACAACCTCTAAATGGGACAAGCCCTCAAGTGCAGAGCACCGGGCGAAAAGAGAACAGGCGGGGCAATCACCACAAAAACGGCACAACTGACTTGTAACCAAGACAAGCCCAGCAGGCACGGGCACACCGGCAACCCCTTCAGGAAACCCCGAGGGGCCGTCGGCCAACGCCGGCACACACGGCACGGCACGAGAAGTCGGAACACCGCGAGGCAGAACAAAAGCCAGAACAACCTGATCGCGACCACAAGTGTGTCGCCTTCAGAACAGGAAGGCGACAGCCAGCCTGTCGCTACCAGGTCCGACGACCAGGGGCCGCCTTCTGACCTGAACGCGACATATCGACCTGTCGCTTCAGCGTCAGAAGGCCGGACCTCAAGCGGGGCCATTGGCCCGCAGCCAAACGGCACGGAGGCGAGAAGGCGATCAGGGCATCGTTGCTACCCCAAAAGGTAGAATGCGACGACTGCCCTGTCGCAACCCCGAAGGCGACAGCCAAGGTGCCGCCTTCAGAACAAAACCCGGAACTGAAGGGCAAAGGGGAATGCGACGGCCAACCTGTCGCTACCCGAAGGCGATAGGTTGCTCGTCGCCTCCAGACTAGTATCGCGACAGCCACCCTGTCGTGATCACAGACTGAGCCCCAAACGGAGCAGGGGAGCCAACCATGGTCACCCCAAGCTACCACACAAGCACACACGGGGAGGGGAGCATGGGGAAAGCTGTAAATCTAACTACAAAACCCCGAGGGCTCCTGATCCACCCGGATGGGAGAGGGCACAAGAAATCCCTACCTTAGAACGGAGAAACCACCCCACGAAGGGGCCCTCACGTTGGTTGGCCGCCTCCTCCTCGCTCCACGCACGCGCCGCCGCTCCGCACGAGCTCCCCGGCTCCACAGCGCGGATCGTCGGAGGAGCCCTCCACCGCCTGAGAAGAGGGGAAAAGGGAGAGAGGAAGAAAAGGGGGAAGAAAGGAGGGGCCAACGGCCTTAAGCCCTCGGAACCTGAGAACGCGACAAGATCCCTGTCGCGTTCCCAACAGGAACGTGACACCCCCACACGTCCCTTCTCAAAAGTTCCGACAAGACCTCTGACAGGCCGACAGGCGCCAGACCACGTGTCGCGCGCGCAGGCGCCTCACAGGTGAACGCGACACCTGGCACGTCGCCTTCACACCTGTGATGCGGACACGTGGCACACAGCCACAGCGACAACCGGAACGCGACACAGGGGCCGTCGCCTTCCCAACCAGAAGGCGACAGGGAACATGTCGCGTTCAGAACGCGACACCCCTGCCCGACTCGATCCCAAGATCAACGCCAAGGCACACAGAACCCGAGGAGTTACACCAAGATGCGACGAGAAAGCGACGCTCCCGGACGTCGCGACACAGATGACTATCGCGGTGGATACCCACGCCGCGACACCAACGCGTCACCCAGCCTGGACGCGTCAGTGGCCAGTCATCCCACGACACCGGACGGAAGCCGGGACACCGGGTGTTACAATCCACCCCCCTTAAAACAATTTCGTCCTCGAAATTGGGACAAGCCCAACAAATCCCGAGGCACGAAACGAAGCACGGGGAGTAAACGCAAGACCAGCGCGAAAAAGCCACTAAGTCTCAACACGACTTCCTCGTGGCAACAATCGCACCACCAAACACGCGCGGAACTCACGAAGTCGGAAAACCCACGGCTCACACAACGGGCTCCAAACACCACGGAGAGCACAGAATCGAAGACCCAACGGCTCACAACATGCTCCAACGCTCCGAGAGCACAAGCCAAGAAAACATGGCTCACTCTAGCCACACGTGGGGCGCCCAACGGAACGACAACCCCACCGGTGCCGAGCGACACCAAATCCGGCCCGAACAGTGGAAAACGCCAGCCGAAAAATACACGGCTGCAGCCACCGACAGACCCCGCTGTTGGGACCAACAATCGGCAACCCACTCTGTCGCTAACAAGACCCGACAGAGGATGCAGTTGCCGACAGCAACACAAGAAACGCCGGTCAACAACTCACTCTGTCGCCAGCGAAACTCGACAGAGTACACCATTGCCGACAACGACAGGGGAAACACCTGAGAGTCAAGCACGACACTCAGGGAACGGCCTCACGCTACTAGCAGCAGCTAGCAACGGTCACCAGCCCAACCGAAAATCCACACGAGCGACGAGAACTAGAGCAACATCGCGCTCGCAGAGAATCCGCAACACACGGAACAACGTCCACTGTCACCGCTAGGTCTCACCCAGACCTTCCTCGCGGTCCAACAGGGACAGCAACGCACGCGGAGGGACCTCAACACGCGGAAACGCATCCTCTGTCACCACTAGGTCTCACTCAGACTTCCTTGTGGCCCAACAGGGACACCAAACGCACGCAGAGCACAAAACTGGGAGCTACACGTCACAACGTGGCACACCGTGCCGAAAAACACGGAAGACGTCTGAGGTTAAGCCACAACCGGACACCTCACACGCCGACAATCACATGGTCGAGTACTAGCAAGCCGATAGACCTCCTGTCCACCGCACGAACCGACAGGAGACTCCGCCATCGGCTTCCAGACTCACCAACGCCACGCACAACCACACGAGAAGCAAAACAACGCAGAGGTCGAGGACAACACGTCGACCTCAGAAGGACCCAAACCGAAGCAGGGTACCACAACCGAACACACTCGCTCCCAAAGCGAGAGGGAAACTCGGACACATGCTACGACCAAAGCCTGGCGTACCACCGATAGGGCTACCTAGACAAGGCAAAGCAGCCCCACCCGCAGCGGTAACGGTACAACCACAAGACTCGGGCTAGCACACGTGCCCCAGAGGCGGAAAGCTTAACGCCTCCAACACCGAGCGAAGTCGTGAAACGACGCACAAATCTCACGATCAGGCACACGACACATCACATGATGCTACCACAAGCACAGGAGCCACCCAAGGTACGACACAATGCACCAAGGCTCTAGACGGCACAAAACCGAAACACTCGAGCACGAGCACGCGGTGCTACCACAAACACCAAAAGTAAGCAAAGTGCAACACCGGTGCACCAGCGGCCGAAACAACACCACAGGCCAACGGAAAGGACTCTTTACAGAGGCCTGCCGAAAGCCACACACAAAGGACGCATGCCTGAAAGGGCACAACAGGCCATGCCGACCCCAGCCCCTTTGAGGCACAAAGACACGATGCATCGCGAAAATGCTGAAAGTGCAGCACACGCAACTGCACCACCGGCCCAAGACAATACAGGGCCCACCGAAGGGGACTCTCCACCAGAGACCCACAACAGAAGCACACGGGAAGCCGACAACTTCTTCAAGAGCGCGACAACCATGTCGGCTCCAAAAAGCACACCAAAACACGAAGCACCGACTCTGCCACACAGGGAGCGAAAACCACAGCGACTCCCTAGCGCGCAAGAGCAAGAAGCACCACCTCTATCGCGACCGATAGAGAGGCCAAACACCAAAACGATGACACGAACTGCCTCCAAGGCACAAGCCGAGGCCACATCGAGCGCACCCGGAACAACGCTTGCACGAGCAGCCAACCACGAAAACAATGCACAGCAGAGCAACGCTCACACGAGCGGCCCAACAAGAAAACAATGCTACCTCGCACCAAACCAACAGGGACCCAATGCCCCGAATTTAGCCTGGCAGGTAGCGAGAAACCATCACAACGACAAACGGCACAACCAGGTCCACCGACCCACGGCACCACAAGGAAACGCCGGCACGAGGGAGCAATCAGCTCAACCCAAACAACTCAAGGGAAGATAACTCCACCAGAAGGTCGCAACGATGCGCACTCGACGACACAAAACCACAGTGGAGCATCACCACCTTGAGCAGCCAACGGAAACAGAGGAGGAGACACGCACCGCAACGAGTCTCTTCCACGCGCGAGAGGCAAACCATAACGCAAGACTAGTGCTTCCACAAGAAGCACAGCCAACCGAGCACCTACGGCACTCACCAGAACACCATCTGCGAGAGCACGCCATGCATCGAAAACGAAGCCAACCGCCCGCACCCCGGGGATACACAGAGTCCACCGGCACGGCCGAGAACACTTGGAAAAGACTAACAAGACCAACTGGCCAACGCAGCGGCCAGACGCACGGCCAAGCGCACAACACTTTGACCGACAACGCCCAAGCAGACTGCAGCACACAGACAGTCCAACCGGCAACACAACACAGCTCATCTCCACAGAGAGAGAGTGAGCAGCGACAACCACAACAACACGAAGCAGCTTTGGGGAGAACCTCCACCAAAAGCGCCAAGAGCCATCCTGGAGAACCTCCCAGAATGCAGCCCAACCAAACGGACACTCAAACCACAGGGGCAAGACAACGGTGGCTGAAACAAAACAGAGCACTCCTGGGAAGAACTTCCACCAGAAGCGACAAAGGGCGATCCTGGGAAGACATTCACCAGGATGCACAAACCACGACACGGACCATTAGAGAGAACACCCAGCAGCAAACCGAACTGCAAAAGCAACACAAGCGGTCCTGGGAGAACCTCCACCAGAACCACCAAGGCACCGTTGGAAAAACCCTCCAGAACGCACCAGCCAAACCAACAGCACACCTCAGACTCTGAGGTGGCACGGCAACAGCAGAAACGAGCGCGAGAACAGTCCTGAGAGAAACCTCACCAGGACAACACACAAATAGTTCTAGAAACCTCCACCAGAACACAGGGCAACCAGCGATGCACCTCAGCCTAGAGGCAACGCAACAGCAACCAGAAACGAGCACACACAGTTCTAGGGAAACCTCACTTCGCCAGAACCAACAGAGAATGACTCTGGGAGCACCTCACCAGAGCTCATCACCAGCCAGCACCAGGCGACAACAACCACAGGCAAGTGTCGCACGCTCACCAGCGGTGCAACACGACACAAGGCACCTGCTTAGCTCGGCGTCCCGAGCACAGCGCACAACGGCGCACAGGCACCCAAGGCCAAACACACAGCCAACACAACACACACCCCCACAACAAGGGGCAGCCACACAAGGCAGAGACACCTTCCACGGTTCCACAGACCACAACTCTGCCGGTGAAGGCCAACAACACGCAGGCTCTCTCAGCCTCAGCGGCACGCACACACCCAAATGCCGGAGACGACCAGGAGCACCGCACCTGGACTTGCCTGCAAGTGTCCTCCATACGGAAAAGACCACTGCCGCGAGTCCAGCGCCAACCGCGCCGCTACGGCACGAACACGCCGAGCGACCACACTCATCACGCACGCGGCACAGCAACAACTGCAACTTGCAGCACGCGCACGAACTTGCAGGAAAGCCGCACACCTGCAAAACAATCAAAGGCACAAGCCTAACACTAGTCGGACGGTGTCAGCAGCGCACTAGTACCTTTCTTTGGGACAGCTATAGTTATCAATTCCTTACAAATCTCAGTAGACTCCTCGCTCTGATACCAACTGTAACGACCCGACCCTCCAGACCCCACCAGGGCCCGAAGTTCGCGTCGCCACCCACGGATCCGAAGACCGGAAGGTTATATGAACAAGTCTAGTGAGATATGTACTGAATTCGAATAACTATAACAATCTGTACATTATACAAAAGGGTTGTACAACGCGTCCCAAGCAAAAGCACAGGTACAAGAGAAAGGTGCAGTCCTTAAGGGGCATACCCCGAGAACTTGCAAAACACAGCTCTCAGCTCACTCGGCTACAAGAGCTCACAACGCTCGCTCTCACTGCTGCTGACAACAACACGGCGCCATAGCCGCCTCCGCAACCCGTCCGACACCGAGCTCCCGCGACGACGAGCCCCTAGCTGAAGGAAGTAGGGGGGGTGAGCCTCGCGAACAAGGCCCAGTAGGGATTACCAGTCCCTCACCGGCCAGAGTAGCAGGAACTCCGAAAACAGGAAATAAACTAGGAAGCTGTAAAGCGAGTAACACCTACACATGGTACTACTAAGCAGCGGAAGAGAACAGTACAACGCCACGACACCAACCAAGGTCGTGGCACACACACGACTCCCGCAGAAACCAACGGAGTCGGGCACAAAGCGGAAGCAGCGCTCGGCACACCTGCCGAGACCACGGAACAACCAAGTGAGAACGACGTCTCACCGCAAGCACGGCCACCTCAGACCTCTACAAGGTCGAGGGCCTACAAGCAGAACCACCCCGGACCCCGGACACACCGCCAGGTCGGGAAGCTACACACGGGTGCCCATCACGGGCTGGCACCCAAGAACGAGACCACGGAACCGAGAGAACACCGAAGCGGGAACCACCAGAAGCACGGGTCTGCCCAAGGCCAGACCAACGATGCCCACGGAAACTAGGCACAGCCGGGCTATAACCGCCGTGCAAGCTCGGGCAACGAGGAACACTTGGAAACGTCGTGAGGAAAATATCGTCACAACAACAGCAACCAAGCCCCCGCCGCTAGCAGCCAAGAGGGGGACACGCTGTCCAACCTCCGCTCACTAGCCTAGCTCCTGCTCCGCCCTCGCGAAGGGCGAGACAGAGCCGCCACAGAAACACCCAACACACGCAACACCGCAGCCTGGCCAAGCTACGGCCTCACGCCTAGCACCACTACGTGGCTCCGGAACCAACGCAGAGAGAGGCAGTGAGACAAAGGACTGTCTGGTCTGCGTCAGGAACTCCAAACTCCTCGACGTCTCAGACCCAGACAAGAGAGCTCTACAAACGACTCATCGCCGCTGCCCAAACCTCGTTTTCCCCTCAGCTCAGAGTCCGCTCACGGGGCTGCCAACTCGAGCACACTCGTAGCCCGGAGTACTCCCTCAACAGGCTCCCGAGGATGGGGGTCCCAGGAAACGGAGACAACCTCTAAATGGGACAAGCCCTCAAGTGCAGAGCACCGGGCGAAAGAGAACAGGCGGGGCAATCACCACAAAAACGGCACAACTGACTTGTAACCAAGACAAGCCCAGCAGCACGGCACACACGGCACCCCTTCAGGAAACCCCGGAGGGGCCGTCGGCCAACGCCGGCACACACGGCTGGCACGAGAAGTCGGAACACACCGCGGGCAGAACAAAAGCCAGAACAACCTGATCGCGACCACAAGTGTGTCGCCTTCAGAACAGGAAGGCGACAGCCAGCCTGTCGCTACCAGGTCACGACGACCAGGGGGCCGCCTTCTGACCTGAACGCGACATATCGACCTGTCGCGTTCAGCGTCAGAAGGCCGACCTCAAGCGGGGCCATTGGCCCGCAGCCAAACGGCACGGAGGCGAGAGGCGATCAGGGCATCGTCGCTACCCCAAAAGGTAGAACGCGACGACTGCCCTGTCGCAACCCCGAAGGCGACAGCCAAGTGCCGCCTTCAGAACAAAACCCGGAACTGAAGGGCAAAGGGGAATGCGACGGCCAACCTGTCGCTACCCGAAGGCGACAGGTTGCTCGTCGCCTCCAGACTGGTATCGCGACAGCCACCCTGTCGCGATCACAGGCTGAACCCCAAACGGAGCATGGGGGCCAACCATGGTCACCCAAGCTACCACACAAGCACACACGGGGAGGGGAGCATGGGGAAAGCTGTAAATCTAACTACAAAACCCCGAGGGCTCCCGATCCACCCGGATGGAGAGGGCACAAGAAATCCCTACCTTAGAACGGAGAAACCCCCCACGAAGGCCCTCGCGTTGGTTGGCCGCCTCCTCCTCGCTCCACGCATGCGCCGCCGCTCCGCACGCTCCGCACGAGCTCCCGGCCGCTCCACAGCGCCGGATCGCCGAGGGAGCCCTCCCCGCCTGAGAAGAGGGGAAAAGGGAGAGAGGAAGAAAAGGGGAGAAAGGAGGGGCCAACGGCCTTAAGCCCTCGGAACCTGAGAACGCGACAAGATCCCTGTCGCGTTCCCAACAGGAACGTGACACCCCCACACGTCGCCTTCTCAAAAGTTCCGACAAGACCTCTGACAGGCCGACAGGCGCCAGACCACGTGTCGCGCGCGCAGGCGCCTCAGGTGAACGCGACACCTGGCATGTCGCCTTCACACCTGCGATGCGGACACGTGGCACACAGCCACAGCGACAACCGGAACGCGACACAGGGGCCGTCGCCTTCCCAACCAGAAGGCGACAGGGAACATGTCGCGTTCAGAACGCGACACCCCTGCCCGACTCGATCCCAAGATCAACGCCAAGGCACACAGAACCCGAGGAGTTACACCAAGATGCGACGAGAAGCGACGCACCCGGACGTCGCGACACAGATGACTATCGCGGTGGATACCCACCCGCGACACCAACGCGTCACCCAGCCTGGACGCGTCAGTGGCCAGTCATCCCACGACACCGGACGGAAGCCGGGACACCGGGTGTTACAGAGGGTGTATGTCAAATAACGACATAACCCTAATGGCACATGGCACCACCCTCAAGGCAGCCTTGGTGGGGGTGGGTATCATCATGACCACACAAATACCGATCGGTAAGCGGGACATGTGTGGGCCCATAGGCCCGGGCATAGACATCACGTTGTCTAACCCAGATTTAAATGGGCTTCTCATCGTCCATTGTCCATTTCCTCGGCTTGAACCCCATGAAGCATGGCTTGCTTCCATGGTCTGGCCAAAGGTGGGTAGCTGGCTGCCGAATCGGTAGGCCTGTTCAGGGCTGCCGAATCAGAGGGCCCCCCCAGGCTAACAGCTGAAACCCTTCTTTTGTGAGCAAAGAACCAACACTTTGGAAGTTGGTCTCACCCATGTGAGGGGCGGTTCTGGGCCCAAAGACAGCTTATTGGGCTGTCCATTATGGGTGCTAAGTATGGGGGCATGAGCATTGTGTGCTCAACCCTGGCTTGCAAATGGATATCCCCTTAAGCTGAAATCCCTTAATGGGCCATTTAACGCCATAGAAACCTGAACTTTAGAGAGGCCCAAAACATGGATCTAATGGGTCTTTGCATGGAGTGCTAAGCAAGGAGGCATGAGCATTGATGCTCAAACCCCTTGACCAGCAAAATGGGACATTTCTAAGGCAAATGTGCACATTTAGGGGCGGTTTTAACAGTAGAAACCTGCACTTTTAGAGGGCTAAAATAGAGGGTTTAAGGGGATCTATATATTACATGCAATGTCAAGCTTTAAGCATGGGCATTAATTGCCCAACTCATTTGCTAGCAAAGGGGGGGCATGTCCCCAAGGTGAAATGCACCTAAATGGACTATTCTAAACAGTAAAAATCTGCGGTTTTGGAGGATCAAAACAGGAGGTTTAATAGGCCTTTTGCAAGGGGTGCTAAGCAAGAAGGCATGAGCATGGATTGCTCAACCTCTTGGCTAGCAAAGGGCATGTCCCAAGGGGAGAAATGCGCCTAAGGAGACTGTTTAGCAACACAAATCTGAACCTTTAAGGGGCTAAAAACAGTGAGAAACCCTCCCAATCTCTTGGAGCAACCGTGGAAAACTTGCTTCTTAGAACTTAAGCAAAGCCCAATAACCCCACTCCCCTCATAGCCTCATTTATTGGAGGATGGGGAGTAGGTAGAGGACTTTAGATATGCCTTTTGGGATGGAAGAAGACCCCCCATGCAAATAGGTGTCTCCCTCTCCATTCGTGACACACCCATGGCTCACAACAACAAAAAAACATTTAAAAACACATTCACATGGGGAGGTAATGGAGAAGCATTGAATGAAGAGAGATGATGTTTGCATCAAGAGGAAAAGACAAGGAGATGAGACATTCTTCTATATGAAAGAGGAAAGAGTACAAAGAATAATTCTAAGAAAAGGGGAGGGAAGAGGATCACACGCCACCTCACACATCTCTCTTTCTCTTCTCATGAAATGACCACTCACATATGTGGTGCTCTCTCCCTCTCTCTTTCTCTTCTTCTCTTTTTTTCTATTCACATTTTCTTCTCCCCCCCCCCCCTGTAGAGACCTTCACCGGTGGGAAAGCTTGGAGAGAACCAGAAAGTTGCAGCAGCCCCTCTCCCTTTCTTGGCTTGTTTGCCTGGAGAAGACGACCTTCTCTCCCTTTTCTCTTTTCTGCCCCCTTTTTCTCTTCTTCTCTCTTGCTTTCCTCTTGCAAAGAAGCTTCACGGGAGAGATGAAGAGCCCAGCAGCAGCAGGAGCTCCCTTGGAGAAGAAGGCCCCTTGCCCCCTTCTAAGCCTCTTCTTCTCTTTTTCCAAAAGCTCTCTCTTTTATCTGTCCCGCAGCCCCCCTCTTCACCCTTGGCCAAAAGCTTCTAGAAGACCCCAAAAAGGCCCCTTCCACCACCTTTTGCAGGAGATTACTTTTCCCATTTTTAGAAACACCTTTTGGGAGGTGTTGTGTTCTCTTAATCTCACCCGCTTTCTTGGGGTGAGATTGGGCTTGGGTTAGTGGGCTTTGAAAGCCTTGTAGGTGGGGAGGAGTTGGGCCGGCCAGAGTAATGGGCCCATTTAAAATTTGAGGTGTCCACAGGAACGGAAGAAGCAAGTTGGTGCAGCTGGGCACTGGTTGCAAGCAAGCAGAGGAGGAGGAGGCGTCCTCTTCAAGCTGGGGCTGCTTCGGTCCTCCTTTCCTCTTCCATTTCTGCTGGTTGGGCAGAAGAAGCAAAAGGAAAAAGGCTTCCTTGGGCTGCTGGAAACGTGAAGAGAAGAAGCAAAAAGGGGAGATACTCCCTGCTGCTCAAATACAAGAGAAGAGAGCCATCGTGGGAGAAGAAGAAGGGTGAGAAGAGGGAAAGGAGGAGGAAGGGGGGGGGGGCTGCCACGGCAGTCCCCATGGTTTTATTCTTCTTTTGTTTTCTTTCCCCTTACATGTAACTCCCTTGTTCTAACAGTGAAAAGAATCTCTCCCTCTCTATCCGTTTATTGCTTTCTTTATGTAGCACCGGATTTTAAGAGGCATTTGGGTGTACACAAGTGCTTTAAGAGTCCAGCTGTCCCCCTTTTGTTGACTCACTTTTGTCTGAAACCGATGTGTTCCCTTTCTTCTGTTTTAAGCATGCAGTAGGATTTCTTCCTTCCCTTGTTGTGTTTCTTCCAGACCGCTTGAAGCTATAGTGTCTTGCCCCATGTCCTGGGTGTTGAGGATGGCTAATCGATGCCTCCCCTCACTCCGGAGGGCCATCGTGGGAAGCTTAAGTGCCCCCCTTTTTTTTGTCCGCCAAGGAACACTCTGTGAAAGGTTCGTTTATATCTATTCTCACACTTTAAATCAAACGAAACCGAGTAGAGGAATGTGGGGGGCTTGCCACTGTCATGCATGGCTCTCCATCCTTTCCTTTTGCTCAGCTTTAAAAGACCCGAAACCCTTGGTGCTGCCCCCTCTCACTGCATCAAGTCCTGCCGTATCGATTTCTCGCACGGCTTTGAACAGGAAGTACCGGACTGCCGGCATCTGGGCTTGATCCGAGTTCATGGGTTCGTTCTTCATATCCGAAGGAGGCTGTCCCCAAATTTGAGGCTCAGCCCTGTAACGTAGCGTGTTTTCGGATCTTCGCGGATCCTGGATTAGTGGTAGTTCGGATCTGTGTTTATTGGTTTTGGTGTGGTGCTCATGGCCAATGTGGGGTCATTGGGCTTTGGTCGAGGTTTCCGCGCGTTGTGTGGAGCTTAGTGGGCCAGTAGGTTGGGTCCGTAGTGCCCGTTGGTTCACTGAGTGTGAACGCGACGGTGGTGAAGGCTGCGTTCTTAACGCGTCGGTAGCGGGGGTCGCGTTAAGGTTGCCGCTGTTTGGAGCCGACGTCTGCATGTGCGCCGCGTGTCGCACATGGAGTGGAGCTTGCTGACGTCTGGGTGTTAACGCGACGCCTGAAGCTGTCGCGATCAGGTCGCGTCGATTATGTGTGTCGCGTTAGTAACCGCTGTTCGGTTTTTAAAAAGGGTTTGGCCGAACAGAGTTTCCCAAGCTCTGCTCGACCCAGGGGAGGAGCTGCTGTGGCTGTTCGGGGCGATTTGGCGTTTCGGAGGAGTTCTTGTCGCTCTCTCGACGCGAGGACGTTGCATGGAGCAGGGGAGACGTCGTGCCGTAGCCGGTTTCCGTGTTCTTCGTGAAGGTAGGGAGTTCTACCTTGATTTGATTGCGTGGATGGCATGTGATGTGTATTTGATAGGTTTAATGCTTTTTAAACAATAGATGGCATGTTAGGTTATTCATTAAAGCATGAAATCGAGAATTAATGTGTTTTGTATGGATGATTAGGAGATGGTTTCCGGATCCTGAGAAGGCGACGGTTTAGGCTGTCGCGACTAGGTCGCGACAGGCAAACCCGTCGCGACAGTGTTTCTTGTCGCGTCATATCGTAGTGTCGCGATCAGAAGGCGGTCCTGGCCTCTGTCGCGACAGCAACCGAGGGTTCTGTTTTGCATGCTCTTGGTGTATTGGTTATCCGGTTAACGTTATTTATAGTGTATGGCTAAGAGAAGAGGTGCATTGACACCCGTGAAACTCTGTGAACAGGTTACCTACGTGGTTAGTAGGTAGTTTACATAATCGGTGTGGTGTTATTGTGGTGTGAGGTGCATTGGCATCTGTAACACCTCTAAAGTATGTTATTGGATTAGTTTGCGTGTGTTTAGTAGTTTGAGGATGTGCATGGCATATACTCCGTGTGGTGGTGTTACGTGTGTGTGAGTGTGTGTGTGTGCGTGCATGGCACATGCACTGTTTGTCGTGGTGGCTAGGCAATGATGGTTCAAGTGTGAACTTAGCCCAAGTCCTGCAGTGTCCTATGTGGACTAATAGAGATGGTTTAATTATTATAATGTAAGGTTAAAGGTTACCGTGTAGTTAATGTATATGGTATGTATGTGGCGAGGAGGTCATGTGATGACCAATGATGAGCCAAGTGTGATTGACTATCGGATTTAAGTGTATGTTTGTGTAGGATAGCTTGTGGGTCACGGAGTGACCAGGTCAAGCTAGTCCTTATGTTTGTATCGTGGATTGTAATAAAGATTATATGAGTTAATGATATGGTTTGTGCATTGCTGAGTTTGGTGGTCCGGCGCCTATTCCGGAATGCCTCTTCAGTTGGTAACCCCAGGTTCCTAGGAGAACCAGGCACGTGAGTGTGCTCGGGTTTGTCCCGGTGCAGTGGTACCGTTGAGGTCTTGTCGTCTTCCTGGACACCCTCACTCTCGGGGAGAGTTGTCGTCCGGCTGAGGGAAGACGGCAGTGGGACAGTGACTTGTGAGAGTTTGTATTTAGTCACTTGTAGCGCGCTCGTAGCTGGGGGTTACGGACACCAGTAGACGTACTGGGCCCTGGCTAGTCCTGTTTACCAGTGCCTCACTTTAGAGCTCGGGCCAGAGTTTCTAAAGGTGTCAGGCATGGGCCTGCAGGGTGTGTGACCTGTAGGTTGTGGTGGTTTGGTTGGTCTCCACAGTTCTTTGGCTTTACTTGTGTTGTGAGCTGCAGTTGGACCTTTCGTCCGTGACTGCGAGACTGAGAGGTCGTTCTTGTGTTGTGTTGTCCGGGTTGGATACTGGCGTCATGAACCAGTAGTCTGTCCCGTGTGGTGGCGTCGTGCTTTCTGGCTCGTGCTTTGCTATCAATTGTAGCGTGTGTTAGTTCTGGTTTTACGCGTTGAGGTGTGCCATGGTGTTGGCACAGTTGTTGTTGTGGTTGGTGAGCGGTGACTCACTAGTTGTGGTTTGACTGATTGTGGTGTGCCCTAGTGGTGGCACAATTGTGTTATGAATTTGCCGTAATGAGGTGCCTTGTGTTGGCACTGGTTTAATGATTGGTTTCCGTGGTGGTGGGTACCTGTACCCTTTGTGGGTATTGGTTTCTCGTGGTACCTTGTGTACCAGTCTGTTTAGGTGGTGAGGTGGAGGTCGTGCGGTGAGACCTTCCACTTGTAGTGTTTTAACCCTCTCTTGGGTAAGTTTCCGAATATGGTTTAGTATGCGATGGATTAGCAGCGTGATAGCCAGTCATGTTTCTTAAGTGTGGCATTCGATACATCGTGATTTAAGGGTATAAAGGATTAGCTCTTGGTTAGCAGTCCTGACACCCATATGTGTTTAGAGGCTTGCCAGTGAAGCTAGTAGCTTAGGCAATGCTTTGCCTGTGTGGCTTACAGCTTAGGCGACCAGTTGTTGAGGTGGTGTGCCTATGAAGCTTGTGCCTAGGCTTTCCAGTTATTAGGTGGATTAATGATGTTGTTGTCTCTTTGTCTTTCCGAGTCTTGCAGCAACTGAGTTAGTTATGTTTAGTAGTATTAGTTATGTTTGTTGTGAGCATGAAATGGTTTGGAATCCAGTGTTGCCAGTGAGACCCGTTGGGGTTGAGGTTTTTCTGTGTTGTGTGTGGTTTACAGTGGTTCCCTACTGAGCCAGTGACTTGTTGAGGCTCACTCCCTTACAGTTCTTTTCAGGGTTTACCGTTGGTGTCGCTTGAGGAGGTGTTGTAACAGACTTGTACCACCAGCAGTAGTGCTAGTAGAGTTGTGTGAGCTTGTGCTCCCTCGGGGTATGCCCCAGGTAGTTGTACTCTTCTTAATTTGGACATGTAATAATGTAATGGGACAATTGTAAATTGTATATGCAGGTTTGAGCACATATCCTTTCTTGTGTCTCTTACTGTTGTGGTTTGTCTTTTATATTCTCACTGGACTCGTGTACGAGCTATCCCTTGCGAGACTTCTGTCCGTTCGCGGGAGACGGATCTGGATATGGACCCTTATTGGGTATAGATATCCAGGGCCGTTACAAGCCCCTTCACGGATTTCGAGAACCAAGCCCCGGAAGTCCTGCCGTATCGATTTCTAGCACGGCTTTGAACAGGAAGTATCGGACTGCCGACATCTGGGCTCGATCCGAGTTCATGGGTTTGTTCTTCATATCCGAAGGATGCTGTCCACAAAATTTGAGGCTCAGCCCCTTCATGGATTTCGAGAACCAAGCCCCGGAAGTCCTGCCGTATCGATTTCTCTCGCACGGCTTTGAACAGGAAGTATCGGACTGCCGGCATCTGGGCTCAATCCAAGTTCATGGGTTTGTTCTTCATATCCGAAGGATGCTGTCCCCAAAATTTGAGGCTCAGCCCCTTCACGGATTTCGAGAACCAAGCCCCGGAAGTCCTGCCGTATCGATTTCTCGCACGGCTTTGAACAGGAAGTATCGGACTGCCGGCATCTGGGCTCGATCCGAGTTCATGGGTTTGTTCTTCATATCCGAAGGATGCTGTCCCCCAAATTTGAGGCTCAGCCCCTTCACGGATTTCGAGAACCAAGCCCCGGAAGTCCTGCCGTATCGATTTCTCGCACGGCTTTGAACAGGAAGTATCAGACTGCCAGCATCTGGGCTCGATTCGAGTTCATGGGTTTGTTCTTCATATCCGAAGGATACTGTCCCCCAAATTTGAGGTTCAGCCCCTTCACGGATTTCGAGAACCAAGCCCCGGAAGTCCTGCCGTATCGATTTCTCGCACGGCTTTGAACAGGAAGTATCGGATTGCCGGCACCTGGGCTCGATATGAGTTCATGGACTTGTTCCTCATATCCCAAGGATGATGTCCCCCAATTTGAGGCTCAGCCCCTTCACGGATTTCGAGAACCAAGCCCCAAAAGTCTTGCTGTATCGATTTCTCGCACGGCTTTGAACATGAAGTACCGGATCGCCACTGATTGGGCCTGATCCAAGTTCATGGATTGATTCCTTATATGCTAAGGGTTCTGTTCTCAAAATTCGAGGCTCAGCCCCTTCATGGATTTCGAGGATCAAGTCCCCAAAGGCTTGCCGTATCGCTTTTCCACGCGGCTTTGAGCATGAGGTGTCGGATCGTCACTGATTGGGCCTGATCCAAGTTCATGGATTGATTCCTTATATCCTAAGGGTTCTGTTCTCAAAATTTGAGGCTCAACCCCTTCACAGATTTCGAGGATCAAGTTCCCAAAGGCTTGCCGTATCGCTTTTCCGCGCGGCTTTGAATGAGGTGTCGGATTGCCATTGTCTGGGCCTGATCCGAGTTCATGGACTTGCTCCTCATATCCCAAAGGTTCTGTCCCCCAAATTTGAGGCTCATCCCCTTTACGGATTTCGAGAACCAAGTCCCGGAAGTCTTGCCGTATCGCTTTTCTTGCACGGCTTTGAACATCAAGTGTCGGGTAATCAATACCCAGACCCCGTTTGAGTTCATGAGTGTTGTCTATATGGGTTAAATATCCCATCCTCTTGATTACACGCTCAGATTCTCCGCGGATTTCAAAAATTATGCATAAATGGGGCTGCCGTATCACTTAGACCTGAAAATTGTGTGATACGACAGGACTGATACGGCAGGACCGATCCGGCAGGACCGATCCGGCAGGGCCCTTGCCATATCACTTGAACAGTACCCTTGCCGGTTCACCCTTACAGATTGGCCCTTGCCGATTCGCCCTTGCCGTATCGTTTTGGCTGTCGAATCGCTTTGTCTGCTGAATTGAATGGGTTTTGCATGATGATGTTTGAGCATTCAAATGACCAAATGACTTCAAATCATGAAAAATTAATGACAACCAAAGCATATCAAATTTCTTGCATTACCAAATAGAAAAAAATGTGTAATAAATAAAAGAATAAATAAGAGCATGCAAATTGACTGTTAAAAGATGAAAAGCACATACACATCGAAACCTCTTTCAAATTTAACTGCAATCTTGTAGTTTTATTTTGCGCCTTTTATCGGATGTCCCGACTTAGGCCATAAGACATTCTATTCTGGCGATTAATCAAGGATTTTCTCTTTTAAAGAGATGTAATTAACGTCGTTGCGTTTAGGCAATGGCGGGATCTTGGTCCCGACCCGATCTTCACAATCGTTTGACGAAGTCAAACGGTGCGCACAATAGACCTAAAGCTCTCCGACTCTCGGAGGCAGAACACTTGATTGTCACCTCGGTGACTGGCACGCCCGCGCTATGCAAATTGCCGATTCATCTTTCGTCATCCTTGCTCAAGAAACATTCGACGGGACTTGGATTAGCAATATGCATCCATGAGAACATGAGAAAACATGATAAAGAGAACTTTTAAAAAGATTTTTTAAAATTTTCCATTTCCACATCGGGGTGGTACCCAGGGACAGTCACCTATAAACTCGAGGCGACGCCCACGGACAATATTCGCCGAATAGTGGCGCTACAATATTTACCAATGGTACCGGAACGTAACACAAGTTGCTCGGCGGCCATGTTAGCACAAATGTACTCGGAGATCATCGGTAGAAGCGGATGAACAACAGATTTGAGACAAAAATTCGGCAGCACCTCTCCTTGGTTTACACATTAGAGGGATTTACATGACATCTGTCCACTACGATGGAGATGGTGCCAACAACAATGTTGATGCCGGGGGCAACAACACCAAGGCACACGGTACCGATTCTCGAGGCGTACCCGAGAAGATCGGTATATACCGAGACCAAGAGACGGGGCGAACACGATCTTTAAGGCTACATGCTTGTGGACCAGCGGGTGCAAGGGAATCCGCAATCCAACGAGTCACATACGCCTGCTGAGTGTTTGGGCTTCAATTGTTATGAATCGGTAGTGAATATTTAGAGAGATGCAGAGTGATATTCGCTCATGAGAGAAATGAGCGCTCACTGTAACCATCCAATAGAGAGATGACTACACAAGCAAGTTCCTCTATGATGGGCTGAAGGCACAAAAACCCACCATAAAATCCCGTAAGAAAGGGAAAACACAAAAAACAAACGCCATGGGCAAGCAGATATCCAGGATAAAAATGGTTCACTGGTTCTTTACATCTCGGTTCCCCTGTTGGTGAGATGAGGTATTAAAGACACCCAACCCACTGTTGGAGGAACATCATATACTTCGTATATGAAAAAAAAAAGGACTGATGTTTCCTTAAACACAAAGAAGAAATGGGTCTAGAAATTGGATTACAAATATATTGTGTTGTGCCACTTCACATAAAGACAAGGTCATCATGACCTCTCTCAAATAATAAATCTTGTGAAAATCGAGATAGAGAGAAAGACACAATGCTTAGAAGAAAGAAATAAAATAAATTAAATTATTGGAAAAAGTGATGGAAGAAGGGAAAGTAGGAGTCTGATCTCTTTCTTCTTTTATACATCCATTCCATCGCACAGATCACAAGAAGAAAGCAACACAATAAACATGTAAAGAAACGTAAACCCATCATGGGATGGATGGGGAAGGAAAACAAAAGGGGATCTCTCTCCTCTCCCTCTGTTCAACGTCTCTCACCTCACCCTCTCTCTCTCTCTATTTTTTTTTGAAGGAATCCCCAGCTACAAAAAAAAAAAAAACAGCCATTGCAGCCTTCTCCTTCTCTTCTCTGGTTTCTTCCTCTGCAAGGAGAGCTCTTGCCCGCCCCTGGAAACTTCTTCTCCCCTCCCCTTTTGCTGGTTGCGATGTCCTCTTGTTTTTGCTGTTCTCCCCTCGATGCATGGGAAAAGTCACTTTTTAAATGGCGCTTTCTTTGAGAGCTGAAGTGACAACCTAAGTCTAAAACGGATCCTTCTTTCTTGTGTATTTACGATGCATGCTATTTTCTTGCTGAAACAGATGTTTTTATTTCTTCTTGGACTGCTGGCTCATTTGCGGCCCAATGGTCATAAAATGGGTGTAGACACTTGTGGACATCAAAAAAAATGGAACAAGATGTGAGCCCATTACAAATAGACCCACTATTTAATGACCCAAAACACCCCATGCAAGGGGTCATCTTAAGGGACCCCTCACCTGCCCACTACAAAATGTGCTTGCAAAGAGAAGCTTCTGGACGGTGGGGACCTTTTGGGGAGGGGCTGGCCTTTGCTTGGAGAGGGGGGCAAAGGAAAAAGGAGGTTTTCCTGGGTTCTTCCTGCGTAAGAAGGGGGCAGAAGAGGGGGTGTCTATCTGGGAAGAGAAAAAAAGGGGTGGCAGCAGTAGCCAAAGAAACCAAGAGGAGGAGATGGAGGGGGCTGGGTGCTCTCTCTCTCTCCATCGGGCAAAGGAGTTGCAGCAAACAACAGAAGAAGAGAGAAAGAGGGGTGAGAGAAGCAAGAAAGGAAGAGAGAGGGAGAGTTCTCCCCATCCCATTTGTCTCATCTTGTCTTCTTTCTACTTTCATGTATGTTGGGCATTTAAGACCCTTTTAAAGTGCCATGGAATTTTTATATGGAATAGAATGCATGTGTTGGTTTGAATAGTTGTTCCTTGCCCGAATCATGTGCCCCTTCAAAGTTTTTTTTTTACTGTTTTACTTTTGCTTAACAGTTGGACCTCACTCCACTTGGGGGATGGATACCTTTGATATCCAATCTCCTATTATGAGGAAAAGATGAGCAGTCCTTTACCCAGTCATGGAGGACTGTTTTCTTTTGTTCTGCTTTGCTTTTACCCCTGTTTTGCCATTTAGAACCTCTCTCTTGTGCTGCGTTTCTGCTTAGTCTATGTTGAATGAGGGCTGCCGACTCACAGCCATTTGAAGCCTTAGGCCTTCAAGAGTGAGAAAATCAATACTCATGTCTTGTTCAAGCCTCAGATGGGAACTGATAGCCCTTCCCCATCATTGGGACGCTACAAACTCCCCCTTACGTAGCAAGATTTTCCTTTCTTCCGTCTGATTTGAGCATGAATGTTCCCTGCCGAATCACCCCAATTCCGGGTCAGAGCACAAAGGGTTGGGTAATATGTGTCATGCCCCGCCAATTTAGCAGCGGAATAAATCAGGGAGGCATGAACAACGAGTATGGTAATGAAAATTGCGCATACATTCGCAAATATCAGAGCAACTAACGAACAATAATTGTAATAAACTCATCATTTTATTGATAATTCATCTAAACTATTACAACCACTAATTCAGAGCCAAAACATAGGGCTCAATGACATTATTACATTGGAAAAGAAATCTAAAGCAAATCTCTAACTAGACTCTAAGGTACTAAGGACATTCCATCGCTATGACTTCAGGACGCTCATCACTCCAGTCCAATCCCGTTGTTGGGTGTATGGTCATTCCTTGACTTACCTGAAAACACAATAACAAATAACGAAGGGTGAGCGATAACGCTCAGTAGGACTTAATATCTCGTGTAAAAAAGCATGCTTTAAGTGATTAATGTCTTGTAAACGCAGGTTAACTAGAGAGAACGATCATGTATAGTTGAGAGAGTAATAGTACAAGATAACAAGTGAACGATAATACATTTCTCAAGAGTATTGCAAAACTAGGATGACAACATAACGAGATAGCGTGTAACAAGATAGTGTATAACAAGATAGCGTGTATCAAAATGACATGTAATAGGATAGCTTGTATCAGGTGGCGTGTAACGAGATAGCTTGTATATCAAGATAGCGTGTAACGAGATTGCATGTAAAGAGATAGCGTGTATGGTTACACAACGGTGCACTAGTCGAGTACGACAATAGTCACTTTGGGACAGTAGCCGTTTCACGATGGTACATTTCGTCTGAACTCCTCAGGCTAATGTTATAACAGTCAGTGCTAGCACAATAATAGCACCGAAATGGTATAGTACGTCTGAACTCCTCAGACTAATAGTATAACAGTTAAATGTCTAACCAATGTCGAGATAGTCAGAACCGGTGCAATGCAGAACACCGTCAATAGCCCCTGCAGGTATTTTTGGGTGGCTCTCTGCCCCCAGGACTAGATTGGAGCCCCTCGGACACTCTCCGTGCCCTGCACACTATGCATTCAAGTCAGTAGGGTCACTGGACCCATATTATGGCACTAGACAGTCATGTATAGTACAAGTAATGAGAGCCACAACAGCTCAAGTCTCAAGAGAGTACTAGATGAATAGACGAGATAGTAGAGTGAACGTGAACAGATGAGAGTACAAGGATAGTAGACGAGATAGGGGTATAATCGTAAAACAACGATAACCACGATAGTAACGGTTGCACAGCACCAGGTCGGGTACCGGCAGTCTGGTAGAAGTCACAACCGCCCATTAGCCGTGCCGCGTACACGAGCCAGGTGGTCCGACGTGATCACAAGATAAGAGAGATCTCACTAAGGCCGATTGGATCGTACTGATCCCTAAAAGTGTAACAGGATTTAAAGGTACACCAGCTCGTCGGCTAAGGACGTGCGCCAAAGCCAAGAAGACTCACGGAGGCCTTGACAAGGAGTCCCTAGTCCAGTCGAGAGTATTCCCGATGGAGAGGTGGTCCAAGTCAAGAGAAAGTGTGTAACGAAATGTTGTTCGTCTTGCCTCGAGTGCTCGAAGGTAGAGGGACGCGATAACGATGTACAAATCATGCGAATAAAATGAAGACATGTGTCATTTAAATAATAGGGAAATTAGGTAATTAATTTCACTTAATTACCAGATATATTATTGAGTAATTTAATAGGGTCAAATGGCAATAAACAATGTTTAGTGTGCAAGTGTAAAGAAATCATGAGAATAGAATAAGTCGTGCTCACGGTTTTTAAATTAATAAGATTATTTAAATATTATCAAATAAAAATAGTCATGTCATTTATTGAGCTTAACAGCACATGGTTTAACTTGTACAATGGTTAGATGACATTTAAAGCAGGGATATAAGTGCAATTAAAGGTTCTGGCCGAAATTGTAAAGAGGCGACGAGGAGACCTGTCGCGATAAAGTCGCGACAGGGCGCTAGGTCGCGTTAATCCCAGTATCGCGACGGGGTTTCCCGTCGCGGTCCAGGTCGCGACGGGGCGGCCTGGCGCGACGGGCGAACCGGCCGGCCTGGCCTGGTTCGGGGTTTGGAACACGGCGGCAAGGCCCGTCGCGTTCATGACGTGACGTGGAGGCCGACCGCGACCCTCTTGTTATCGCGGCGTGTCGCGCCGCCGCGATATCAGGGGCGGTCTGGGTTTTCCCCTTTTTCCCAGGGCGAGTCCTCTATGATACAGGGACGTTCTAAATTCCATATAAAATAGTAGGGTGATCCAAAAAGCATGAAACCAATTTTAAACGAAAGTAGACATGTACATCTATCAACATGCACGATTAATTTGAAAATAGACACGGTTTAGACATGCATTGATCAGGTTACTTTTCGGTGACCTAAACAGGCGCAGTCAGGGTTCAACGAATTAATTAGAGATGTATACATGATGAAAAATTCTGAAACCAGCGGCGTTTGAAAGCTAGAATGTAGTAGTATTTATGATAATTTTATCATGGAATGATGTCAAGTGTGCATGAGGTTAAAAAGAAAACAAGAAGGGTCGAGTGCACAGATCTGATAAATATTCAAATATTTAATTCTCCCTCATGGGAGATCGAAATCAAGCAAGACCAGAGGCGTTTGAAAGCTATTGTAATGTAGTATCAATGAGAATTTTATCATAGCATGGGAACAAGTACGTACAGAGGATTAGAGAAAACATGAGATTCGGGTTCATGGTAACAGCAGGATTTCATGAATTAAATTCGCTCAAATGGATGAGCGGAATGCAACGAAACCATAGGGCTTTTGAAGAGGTATATGAAGGATACCTAGGGTAATTATTTCACGATTTTTACTTGAGAGATTGCCTACCTTTTTCATGGAGTAAGAAAAACCCTAGTTTGTAGTCGAAAATCTGAAGATCCAAGCTCCAAGCCTCCTCCTTTCCATGCTCTCTTCGTCCTCAGCCTCCTCCTTCGTTCTCTAGAGTTCCAAGAACGAAAATGGGGCTTGGTTGACACTAATTAGAGGTCTATTAGGTTGCTTAAGAGTCCTAATAACTTAAAACTCTTCCTTCCCTTCAAACTCTGAATTTTCACATTTATCTCCCTATTCTCTTGCATTTATCCACCTAATAAGATAGGGAGAGGTCCAATTTCGTGGGTAATGGATTAGGATAGGTTTAGGACTCTTATTAAGATATATATGAGTCATATTAGTACTTTAATGACCCCTTTTTAATTAAGAGATAATATAGTTACGAATTTTCCTATTTAATTTGGGTCTCTTATATTTAACACAATTATCTCTCATCTAAATCCCAATTTTAGATTAGGATAGAGTCATATTGGGTTAGACTAGGGTTAGGACTCTTTTTAAGATAAGTAAGAGTTAAAATAGTCATTATCTTAACCCTTTTTTATTTATTACTATTTTTATGTACGAATTTAGCTTAATTATTTCCATCCCAGATGGACTCTTTATTTTGGGCCCAACAATTTATGTTAGGATCATTAGTAAAATCCATTACTAATTTAACTTAATGGGTATTGCTTTTATTCTCATTATTCACCTTTTATCCTTATGTAAATCTATTTATCACACTTATTCAAGTAATTTCATATTTTTATTTCAATTAAATATTATTCATACCAATATTTCTAACATTCATCATTTGGGCTCTTACTCTTGGCCCAATAACTCGTGTGAGCTTAATTGTACAACCTATGTACTTACTTTACTTATTGGATTTTTAATTATCCTTTTATTAGAGAATTTATTCATGGGCCAAGATTGTCCATTGGTCCAAATATCATAATGGGCTATCATCCCATATTATTTAAAGTCTACCCACATGTTTATTTTAATTTATAATCTACTTTGGATCATAAAATAATAGATTCTTCGACTCATTCATTAATTACGCTAATAAGTCGCATAACTTCTTAAACTAAGTCCAAACGATTTTTCTATGCCCAAATTTCATGATGGGTCATTAGAGAATATTACTTAAAGTATAATTATTATTTTTACGGAATTTTTATATAGGTTTATACGCATGTAATAATGATGCGTACCTTTTTAACTAATTGAATTTATTAATTTTATAAAATTTCGATTTATCCATAATTTTTAATTAATGAATTTTCCGGGGTACTACATCCTCCCCCACTTAAATAGAATTGGTCCCCAAATTCATATGATATTATACGACTACCAATTCTACTCTGAATATCTCATTCTATCATCTCCCCCACTTGGGGCTTTGCTATCGAGAAAATAATATGAAATTGAACTAAGGGTTTAGTGATGGTACCTTGTCCCCTTCGATTGGCATGATTTATATCCACAAGGGCTTGTAATCGTCCCTGGCGTGAAGTTGGTTCTTCTCTATTGGACAATTAATGACTTGGTGGTGTTGACTTCCACAACGCAAGCATTTGCCCAATTTCATCCAACAGTTATCCATCTGATGCCCTGGCTTTTTACAAAATTTACAGAATTCCTTTCGCTTTACTTCCCCTTTCATTCTCTTGTTATCTACTGTATTTCTTCCTTTATTATCATTGGAATGGATAGCATGTTCCCTTTTCAACGCCTTCTTCTTATGGATCTTTTCAAGAAGTCCCATGGTGTCCTCCACTATTTGAGCTCTCGATACCATGTCCGAATATACTACAAGGTCTAGCGGAGCCAACTTTTCCCAGAACACAGGTCTCAATCCTTCTAAGAATCTCTTTGCCTTCATCTTTTCCGTACTCACCAAATGTGGTGCATATTGTGCTAGTCTTTCAAATTGTGCTTCATATTCTGCTACAGACATCATTCGTTGTTTTAAATTGGCGAATTCATTTTCCTTCCTCTCACGAATCCTTTCAGAAAAATATTTGGTGTTGAAGAGTTCTAAAAATTCATCCCACTCTATGTTGATGTCGGGTAGTTGTCGACTGGCAGCTTCCCACCAAGCTCTAGCATCGCGGTCCAATTGGAAGGTTGCCAGAAGGACTTTCTCGTGTTCTGAACATTGCATAACTCTAAATATTCGTTCCATCACCTTCACCCAATTTTTGGCTTCATCGGGATCCGGAGTTCCATTAAACCTAGGAGGATTTATTCGTTGAAAGTTTCCGTATAAGTCTCCTACCCCATTCCTTGCTCCTGCTTGAATCACGTTGTTAAGGGCTTGAGTTAACCCTTGTACGGTGCTTTGCAAGTCCCGCAATTGTCCATGCTCACCAGCCATCTCCACTAATCTCCTGCGAGCAATAACATTTTATTTATTTCTTTTTAGACTTTGGGTGCTAAAGTATTACCAAGTTGATACATATATATATAGGTAAATGTATTCAGATCTTAACCATGGTTCTACCCAATTCTCACATAGGTATGGTGGTTGACTTAGACACGTGTTAGGCAGTTTACCTAGAACATCCTACACTTAAATATATCGATAAGGACATCCTAGGCTCTGATACCAACTGTCATGCCCTGCAAAATTAGTAGCGGAATAAATCAGAGAGGCATGAACAACGAGTATGGTAATGAAAATTGCGCATACATTCGCAAATATCAGAGCAACTAACGAACAATAATTGTAATAAACTCATCATTTTATTGATAATTCATCTAAACTATTACAACCACTAATTCAGAGCCAAAACATAGGGCTCAATGACATTATTACATTGGAAAAGAAATCTAAAGCAAATCTCTAACTAGACTCTAAGGTACTAAGGACATTCCATCGCTATGACTTCAGGACGCTCATCACTCCAGTCCAATCCCGTTGTTGGGTGTATGGTCATTCCTTGACTTACCTGAAAACACAATAACAAATAACGAAGGGTGAGCGATAACGCTCAGTAGGACTTAATATCTCATGTAAAAAAGCATGCTTTAAGTGATTAATGTCTTGTAAACACAGGTTAACTAGAGAGAACGATCATGTATAGTTGAGAGAGTAATAGTACAAGATAACAAGTGAACGATAATACATTTCTCAAGAGTATTGCAAAACTAGGATGACAACATAACGAGATAGCGTGTAACAAGATAGTGTATAACAAGATAGCGTGTATCAAAATGACATGTAATAGGATAGCTTGTATCAAGGTGGCGTGTAACGAGATAGCTTGTATATCAAGATAGCGTGTAACGAGATGCATGTAAAGAGATAGCGTGTATGGTTGCACAACGGTGCACTAGTCGAGTACGACAATAGTCACTTTGGGACAGTAGCCGTTTCACGATAGTACATTTCGTCTGAACTCCTCAGACTAATGTTATAACAGTCAGTGCTAGCACAATAATAGCACCGAAATGGTACAGTACGTCTGAACTCCTCAGACTAATAGTATAACAGTTAAATGTCTAACCAATGTCGAGATAGTCAGAACCGGTGCAATGCAGAACACGTCAATAGCCCCTGCAGGTATTTTCGGGTGGCTCTCTGCCCCCAGGACTAGATTGGAGCCCCTCGGACACTCTCCGTGCCCTGCACACTATGCATTCAAGTCAGTAGGGTCACTGGACCGATATTATGGCGCTAGACAGTCATGTATAGTACAAGTAATGGGAGCCACAACAGCTCAAGAGTCTCAAGAGAGTACTAGATGAATAGACGAGATAGTAGAGTGAACGTGAACAGATGAGAGTACAAGGATAGTAGACGAGATAGGGGTATAATCGTAAAACAACGATAAACCACGATAGTAACGGTTGCACAGCACCAGGTCGGGTACCGGCAGTCTGGTAGAAGTCACAACTGCCCATTAGCCGTGCCGCGTACACGAGCCAGGTGGTCCGGCGTGATCACAAGATAAGAGAGATCTCACTAAGGCCGATTGGATCGTACTGATCCCTAAAAGTGTAACAGGATTTAAAGGTACAACCAGCTCGTCAGCTAAGGACGTGCGCCAAAGCCAAGAAGACTCACGGAGGCCTTGACAAGGAGTCCCTAGTCCAGTCGAGAGTATTCCCGATGGAGAGGTGGTCCAAGTCAAGAGAAATTGTGTAACGAAACGTTGTCTGTCTTGCCTCGAGTGCTCGAAGGCAGAGGGACGCGATAACGATGTACAAATCATGCGAATAAAACGAAGACATGTGTCATTTAAATAATAGGGAAATTAGGTAATTAATTTCACTTAATTATCAGATATATTATTGAGTAATTTAATAGGGTCAAATGGCAAAATAATATTTAGTGTGCAAGTGTAAAGAAATCATGAGAATAGAATAAGTCGTGCTCACGGTTTTTAAATTAATAAGATTTATTTAAATATTATCAAATAAAAATATTCATGTCATTTATTGAGCTTCACAGCACATGGTTTAACTTGTACAATGGTTAGATGATATTTAAAGCAGGGATATAAGTGTAATTAAAGGTTCTGGCCGAAATTGTAAAGAGGCGACGAGGAGACCTGTCGCGATAAAGTCGCGACAGGGCGCTAGGTCGCGTTAATCCCAGTATCGCGACGGGGTCCCGTCGCGGTCCAGGTCGCGACGGGGCGGCCTGGCGCGACGGGCGAACCGGCCGGCCTGGCCTGTTCGGGGTGGAACGCGGCGGCAAGGCCCGTCGCGTTCATGACTCGACGTGGAGGCCGACCGCGACCCTCTTGTTATCGCGGCGTGTCGCGCCGCCGCGATATCAGGGGCGGTCTGGGTTTTCCCCTTTTTCCCAGGGCGAGTCCTCTGTGATACAGGGACGTTCTAAATTCCATATAAAATAGTACGGTGATCCAAAAAGCATGAAACCAATTTTAAACGAAAGTAGACATGTACATCTATCAACATGCACGATTAATTTGAAAATAGACACGGTTTAGATATGCATTGATCAGGTTACTTTTCGGTGACCTAAACAGGCACAGTCAGGGTTCAACGAATTAATTAGAGATGTATACATGATGAAAAATTCTGAAACTAGTGGCGTTTGAAAGCTAACATGTAGTAGTATGTATGATAATTTTATCATGGAATGATGTCAAGTGTGCACGAGGTTAAAAAGAAAACAAGAAGGGTCGAGTGCACAAATCTGGTAGATATTCAAAGATTTAATTCTCCCTCATGGGAGATCGAAATCAAGCAAGACCAGAGGCGTTTGAAAGCTATTGTAATGTAGTATCAATGAGAATTTTCTCATAGTATGAGAACAAGTACGTTCAAGGATTAGAGAAAACATGAGATTCGGGTTCATGGTAACAGCAGGAATTCATGAATTAAATTCGCCCAAATGGATGAGCGGAATGCAACGAAACCATAGGGCTTTTGAAGAGGTACATGAAGGCTACCTAGGGTAATTATTTCACGATTTTTACTTGAGAGATTGCCTATCTTTTTCGTGGAGTAAGAAAAATCCTAGTTTGTAGTCGAAAATCTGAAGATCCAAGCTCCAAGCCTCCTTCTTTCCTTGCTCTCTTCGTCCTCAGCCTCCTCCTTCGTTCTCCAGAGTTCCAAGAACGAAAATGGGGCTTGTTGACACTAATTAGAGGTCTATTAGGTTGCTTAAGAGTCCTAATAACTTAAAACTCTCCCTTCCCTTCAAACTCTGAATTTTCACATTTATCTCCATATTCTCTTGCATTTATCCACCTAATAAGATGGGGAGAGGTCCAATTTCGTGGGTAATGGTTAGGATAGGCTTAGGACTCTTATTAAGATATATATGAGTCATATTAGTGCTTTAATGACCCCTTTTTAATTAAGAGATATAATAGTTACGAATTTTCCTATTTAATTTGGGTCTCTTATATTTACCCCAATTATCTCTCATCTAAATCCCAATTTTAGATTAGGATAGAGTCATATTGGGTTAGACTAGGGTTAGGACTCTTTTTAAGATAAGTAAGAGTTAAAATAGTCATTATCTTAACCCTTTTTTATTTATTACTATTTTTATATACGAATTTAGTTTAATTATTTTCCATCCCAAGATGGACTCTTATATTTGGGCCCAACAATTCATGTTAGGATCATTAGTAAAATCCATTACTAATTTAACTTAATGGGTATTGCTTTTATTCTCATTATTCACCTTTTATCCTTATCCTTATTTAATATTTTATCACACTTATTCAAGTAATTTCATATTTTTATTTCAATTAAATATTATTCATGCCAATATTTCTAACCTTCATCATTTGGGCTCTTACTCTTGGCCCAATAACTCGTGTGAGCTTAATTGTACAACCTATGTACTTACTTTACTTATTGGATTTTTAATTATCTTTTTATTAGAGAATTTATTCATGAGCCAAGATTGTCCATTGGTCCAAATATCATAATGGCTATCATCCCATATTATTTAAAGTCTACCCACATGTTTATTTTAATTTATAATCTACTTTGGATCATAAAATAATAGATTCTTCGACTCATTCATTAATTACGCTAATAAGTCGCATAATTCTTAAACTAAGTCCAAACGATTTTTCTATGCCCAAATTTCATGATGGGTCATTAGAGAATATTACTTAAAGTATAATTATTATTTTTACGAAATTTTTATATAGGTTTATACGCATGTGATAATGATGCGTACCTTTTTAACTAATTGAATTTATTATTTTATAAAATTTTGATTTATCTATAATTTTTAATTAATGGATTTTCCGAGGTACTACAATATGATACCCATGCCCCGCTTAGGACTTGGATGGGATGTAGCTGGCCCCAACACCGCATCCATATCGCATTTGTCCCATTTTCCGGGGTGAAAACTGCGTATGTTAATGGATTTCTGCTGACTGAGTGCTGCCGACTCACCTGAATGCGTGTTTTCGGCGTTCTGGGACCAATCGGTGTGGCATTTTGCTCGCTCGAAGATCTGGAGGTGACCGGGGTACATGTTAGTCCCTCCCCTAGAAATTTTGTGTCGTTCCGGTGTGATCTGAGTGGCCGTCCCTTTACAAACGGACGTTGCCGACTCAGTTCTGCCTGGCTGCCGACTCACCAGGCAGAACGCGTGTTTTCTGTGGTTTGACACCGATCGGCACGGCTTTTCGCCCGTGTAAAAGATTGAAATTGACCGGGATATACCTCAGTCCCCTCCATTAAAATTTCGTGTCGTTCCGATGTGATTTGAGTGACCGTCCCTTTACAAATGGACGTTGCCGACTCAGTTCTGTCTGGCTGCCGACTCACCAGGCAGAACGCGTGTTTTCAGCGATTTGAGACCGATTGGCGTGACTTTTCGCTCATGTAAAAGACTGAAATTGACCGGGACGCACCTCAGTCCCTCTCATAAAAGTTTCACGACGTTCCGCCGTGATTTGGATGCCATTCTTTTGCAAATGAGGGCTGCCGACTCACCCAGGCAGGACTGCTTGCTGCCGACTCATGCATATAGAGCAATTTTTCTTGCCGACTCACACAGAAATGAGACTCTATGAGGCATCGGGTTAGATAATATGATATCTATGCCCGAGTTCCTAGACTCGTACATCGTCGAATTGTCCAACGGACTGTTTTCGGTCTCGGTACTCTTCGGTTCCTTTGTAGCCATACCTCGGGAACCGATACCGTGTGCCGTTTGGGTAGCGCCGTACACGGTCAATACCCCGTTTTGGTACCATCTCCATTATGGTGGATGGATACCGCGACCCCCCCCCCCACATCTCATGAGTCCGGGGGAGGTGCTGTCGAATTTTCCCCGTGAATTTCAAATCGTTTTGTGTTTCTGGCTGGTGAGTCGGCAAGGATTCAGTAGGCTCCCGACTCACTGAATCAGTGAAGAGATTTGAACCAGTGAGTCGGCAATCCTCATACGTGATGAGTCTGCAGGTCTTGGTTTATGAGATCACTTGTTTTCGGTCCGGTACTCATCAGTTCCCTCGTAGGCAAGCCTCGGAATTGGTACCGTGTGTTGCTCGGGTGACGCTACATGCGGCTAACACCTCGTTGTGGTGTCGTCTCCATCATGGTGGACGAGTACTGTGCCCTCCTCTTTCGCCATGAGTAAGGGGAGGTGCTGCAGAATTTTCTCGCTCATCCTTATGAGATCAATTGACTTTATAAGATTAAAAGACTTCAAAAAAGCCATGTTGGTTAGGTGATTCGGCAGCACTGTAGCAGCCTGCCGACTCACTGGTCAGCAGGACCCTGCCGACTCAGCGGTCTGCTGACTCATAGTTGCAGCAAGGTTCTGCCAACTCATTTGAGTTAGCAGTCTGCCGACTCAGCAGTCTGCCGACTCACTAGTTCAGCAGGACCCTGCCGACTCAGTAGTCTGCCGACTCACCAGTTCAGTAGGACCATGCCGACTCAGCAGTCTGCCGACCCAGCAGGACCATGTCGACTCTGCAGTCTGCCGGCTCAGTTCTGTCTGGCCGACTCAGCAGTCTGCCGACTCACCAGTTCAGCAGGACCCTGCCGACTCAGCAGTCTGCCGACTTAGTTCTGCCTGGCCGACTCAGCAGTCTGCCGACTCACCAGCATAACTACAACTATCATGTTTTAAATGAAACAAAGAGAATACAATTGGCATTAATTGACAAATATCAAATGAATAAATGAATAAAAGTCTCCAACAATTGTACAAAAGATGATAATGATCACAATGTGTCAAATGCTTTCCAATAGACATCTTCCTTGTTGCTATTCCAGCTTCACTTTAGCACGCACTTTGAACCTTTATCGGATGTTTCCGTTTTAAGGCCATGAGACTCTCTAATCTGGCGATTAATCAAGAGTTTTCTTTCTCAGAGAGATGTAATTAACGTCGTTGCGTTTAGGCAACGGCGGGATCTTGGTCCCAGCCCGATCTCTACTATCGTTTGATGAAGTCAAACGGTGCGCACAATAGACCTAAAACCCTCCGACTCTCGGAGGCAGAACACTTATTGCCGCTTCGGTGGCTGACACGCCTGCGCTATACAAATTGCCGATTCATCTCTCGTCATTATCGTTCGCGTAGCATTAGACGAGATTTGGATTAACAATACGTATCCATGAGAACATGAGAAACATGATAAATAGAATTTAAAAAAAAATATTTATGATTTATTTATAAATCCATTTCCACAACACCTCCCTTGTTCGCTCTTATGGGATTGTGGCGAATTATCTTATGTTCGTCATCTTAACCGCATTTTTTAAAGTTATCCTATGAATTAGCGGCAGATATCTCATCCCCCTTTTTTTTTTTTTTGAAACCAGCTTTCTTGCTTGCCCTCTCTTTCTTGAGGGCCTCCATCTTATCATCTACTTGATGATGCTTTGAAACTATACGTCTAAAATTCCGACCTCTGTGCCACCGGAGACACTGGCATCAGATTATATCTTTCACATAATTTGTTGTCAAGAACTTCCCTGCTCTTCAATGACAAGTCTCTCTCTCTTTCTAAGAATTTTTCACATACTTTAAAGTTGTGACTTACAAACTAATGGATTTGTCTTACATGGATCATGACTTGACGCTGTAATATTAACTTGCATAATATTACGCGTTATCTTTTAAAGGGTTTTAAGGAATTTGTAAGACTATCTAATAATTTAACTTTTAGAGAATGCTTTATTACACTTAACTAAATGCACTTGCTGCACTAAAGCATGACAGGACAACTTATGTAGTGCCACGTTTGACGCCATACGGGTTGGTGGGCGGCAGCGGGTGAATACAAAATTATTATTTTGGAGTCTAAAATCACTATTTGTTAACCCTGATTAATTATTAAAAAACTAGTCAATGTTTTTGAACTTTAAGAGTACTATTTTAAAGTTTAATATTTGTATTTCTAAGTCTAAGAATAGTATTTATGAACTCAAGTTATTGTTAAAAGTCCTGCCAATATTTTTAAACTCTAAGAGTAATATTTTAAAGTCTAAAATTTGTAATTTTAAACAAGTTATTATTAAAAGCCCATTCCATATTTTTAAACTCCAGGGATAATATTTTAAAACTTAAGATTTGCATTTTCCAACTCAAACATTTAATTTCTAAATAGATTGCAATTTATCCGCTGGGTGGTGACTCCGCTATTGACTAGTCCGCATGACATCACATGAACGTCATGTCACTACAAAATATAACAATTGTATTTAAGTAATTTTTTGCTAATTATATACCTTTCAACTTAAAGCATAAGGCTTAGGATAGGGCTGTAAACGGTTCGGATACGGAGCGGATATGACATTTCTGTTTCCGATCCGATTAGTTAATCGGATTATCCGTATTCGATTCGTTTAAGATTCGAATACGGAGCGGATATTTTAATCGAATAATGTTCGGATACGGAGCGGATACGAATATTATCCGCTTCGGATTCATAAATTATAATAAAATTTTTAAGTGATCTAAAAAATCTAAAAAATTTAAAAAAATTACAAATAATATTTCTTCTCGTGTTCTTCGGCCTTCTTCTGTGAAAACCTGTTTCACACAGATCCTTGGGACTGTAATGGGTTCTCTGCGAAGGCTTTCACCGCAAAGCCACCCACCGGTGGGAGGGGGGCGGCCGGCGGGGCGAGGGGTGCGGCGCCAGTGGGAGGGCAGGGCGGCGCCTGGGCGAGGGCGACGCCGACGAGATCTACAACGACCCCGCGAGCGATGGCGATGGAAGAACGGGGCGGCTAGCAGGGGAGAGGGATGAGGCGGCGCTGGTGGGAGGGCGGGGAGGGGGCGGAGCCGCTGGGAGGGTGCCGGGGAGGCCTGCGATGGGGAGAGGGGTGGGGCAGCACCGGTGGGAGGGGGGGCATCCGGCAGGGGCGAGGGGTGCGGCGTCTGTGGAAGGGCAGCAGGGCGGCGCCAGGGCGACGACGTTAGGGAGGCGAGGGCGGCGCCGACGAGATCTACAGCGACCCCGCGAGCGATGACGATGGGAGAACGGAGCGGCTAGCAGGGGAGAGAGATGAGGTGGCGCTGGTGGGAGGGCGGGGAGCGGGCGACGCCGGTGGGAGACGGAGGGCGCCGGGGAGGCCTGCCATGGCAAGGGGCAGAGTCGCAGAGAGGCTAAGGCAATCGAGTTTGGATTTGGGGAAGGGGAGTTAGGGTTTTTAGTGTAGGGTTATATATATATATATATATATATATATAACATATAACCATTAGATCTATGATCTAATGGTCAGAATTAATTCAGTTTCGGATCGGATCTTAAACGGAGCGGATCTCTTATTTTCGCGTCCGCTCCGTTTATTATTCGGATAATATCCGTATCCGAATTCGCTCCGCCGGATATCTCTTAAACGAATACGAATATGCTTAATCGGATACGAATTCGAATCGGATCCGGATATTATCCGATCCGTTTACAGCCCTAGCTTAGGATATGGATACTCACGGACAAGACCTTGCACCACTTAAATGCACAACGGTATTGAGCAAAACTTACATATATCCCAACAGGCTTTGAGGATAGTTTATTTGCGTACAGACAGGGAATTACATGTAGAAGACCCAAATGGAGGATTAGCACATCAGCGGCCTTCAACAATACTGCCTGTGAGCTCATTGGAAGATGATTTAGATGCTCCGTCGCGTGGAGATGGTTGAATGGGATATGGGCTTCTTCCGGCCACAAAGGCAGGCTTCTTAGGCATTGGCAAAGGGGATGTGTCATTGCTCAGAAAGGAAACAATCGAAGACATGGTGGGTCTGTCCCTGCTGCTTCTTGAATGCACAACATTGCCAGCTGAGTGCATCTTAGCACCTCAGTGATCCATGATGAACTGCTCAATATTGATGTGTCCAAGAGTTCCAGAGCCCTTCCCTCTTCCCACCTCTGCCATGCCTGCAACCCACGTTGTGTTTGGAGAACAAGTTAAAGACAAAGATGAGATATCAGAGTTTGCAATATTCGATTCTAAAACAGAGCGCGCAGCAAGCATTTCACATGTTGAGCAGACTACTTACATATCCGAAAAGGCTATGAGAATTGCTCTCTGGATAGAAGCCTGTGCTCCTTATCCCAGTGATGATCTCCAAGAGTATGACGCCGAAGCCGAAGACATCAGATTTCTCTGAGAATACACCGTTTAGTGCGTACTCTGGTGACATATAGCCGCTGCACATCATCACCAGACAGGATTAGTGCTGCACTGCTGTCTGAAGAAGACATTGACTCATGGTATAAGGAGGACTCACTATGTTCCCACTACTTTCTGAGTGCTTCCTCTGTCCTGATTTGACTGAAATATTCTTGCCAAACCAAAGTCTGAGATTTTAGGGTTCATCTCACTGTCAAGCAATATGTTACTCGTTTTTAGGTCCCGGTGAATGACACGCATTCTTGAGTGCTGATGTAGATAGAGAAGCCCATTTGCGATTCCTCTGATAATTCCCAAACGCTTCTCCCAGTTCAATTGGACTGATCTTGTTGGATCTGAACAAATGGGTGATGAGAAGAATTAGCAGAAGAATTTTGAGTGGAAAGATTCAAAGCATTAAGCATGCTTATGAAAGCTAGCAAATAAAAAGAATAGAGAACTAGCGACCAACCAAAAATAAACATATCCAAGCTTCCATTGGGCATGTATTCATATATCAATATTTTTTCTTCCTTGTGGGTGCACCAACCCAAGAGTCGGACAAGATTGTTGTGTTGAAGTCTTGCGATGAGTCTGACTTCATTGTGGAACTCCTGATAACCTTGTTTAGAGCCCTTGGATAGCCTCTTAACAGCTACCTCTTGACCATTCAAGAAACCGCCCTGAAGAAAAGCGATCTAGGATTAGAAATTGTAAACCACAGAAACGCCAACAGAGCATGGTTTGCAAACCAGAACAAATTTGAGACCTTGTAAACAGGGCCAAAACCCCCTTGTCCCAGTTTGTTTTCACTGCTGAAGTCTGATGTAATGGCCTTCACAGTTTTGAAATCCAGCAAGGCCAGATCTGGCATCTCCTTTTCACTTCCAAGTGCAGTGAGGAAGTCCAAGCCCCTCGACACCACCATCTTTCTGGTCTTCCTCTTGCCCACTTTGCAACAGAGCAAAAGGTTGAGTTTTTTTCACACCTACTTGGAGTTAATGTGTGTCAGGTATATGAGGATTACCTTTTGATTTGCGTCCTTTAATGAAGTAGTAGCAACAAATTCCCATGAGAAATATCCCAAACGAGACAATGGGCATCACGATCTTGATCAGACTTCTGCTCTTCTTTGGGAGAACACCATCCTCCAACCGAGTGGTGCTACCTTCTGCAACTCAAAAATACAAAAGAAGGAAATCCATCATTGTTGGATTTTGTTTTGTGAATGCTCAATTGTGTCTTGTGGGTCTGTAATAGTGCTTAGTTAAAATTTCCCTGTCAGATGGGGATCACTTTGGGTGAAATTTCCATCACAGGAAAAAGAATATATTCTTATTAAGTTCTTCGTTTCACGCACTAACCCGTATCCATCCCTAGAGAGAGCAAGGTCTGATGCACTCGAGAAACACGAGAGCACAAACAGAGCATAGGAATCAGAAGAAGACAGATTAAACAGAGCATATGACATCCATTTTAATGGACATCTAACGTAGGTTAATGATATATTTCCTATTCAAATTACTCGCATTTCCAAAGAAGAAGACAGATTAAACAGAGCATATGACATCCTTTGTAATGGACATCTAACGTAGGTTAGTGATATATTTCCTATTCAACTTACTCGCATTTCCAAAGAACAGAGGGGTTTTCCTTTTCCTATTTAGATTAGCACTGAGAGAGGTTAAAAATGTGGCGTACCTAGTTCAGAAGCATGAAGACGCACATAGAGATCCTCGGCGTAGACGGGAACTTGTCCGAGATCTTTCATCTCTGCAACCCAGATCAAACACCTCGACCCCGATGGCCTGCCCTCCAAGGTGGTTAAATCCGCATAAGCATAGCCTTGGCAACGGCACCTCGCGGAGCACTCCGCCTCGCACTGCTGCATGCTCTTGTTCCACATGACGGAGAACCCATCCGGTAGCTTCATCCCGGGGACCTTCACAAACCTGTCCGTTCCGTCGCACCGCAGCTGGAGCCGTCTCACGCAGCCCCCCGTGAAGTTTCCCATCTTCCACTCCTCCGGGTTCCTGGGCTCGAACCCGTCCAAACACCTGCAAGAGCTATGGTTATGAACACAGGCGCCGAATGTCCCACACTTGTTGTACAAGTCGCAGGTTCTTGCTGGGAAGGAACCCATGGAGACCCACTCCTGTGTCCTTTCAACCCAGCGGGAGAAGGTGTACGCGCCTTTATAATCTAACACACCTCTCGCGAGCATGGAGGTATCAACCATGTAGAAGGACCAGGAAATCTCGTTGTCGTCTCCTTTAATAATACTTCCTACGATGAGAAAGGTGAGATTGCCCATCGGGGTTGTTATGGCTGGTTTCCCGTCCCACGGCGTCCCTCTTGCGTAGATTTCCGCACCCTGCATGACGTACTGCTGCAGGGAAGTCCTGGGATCGACGGTGAGCACGAACTGTCCAGGAGACGGGTCGGCTGCGCCCCTCCAGGAGGTCAGTCTCGTGCCGGCGCCGCGGCTGCTCCTTGATCTCACTTGCATGCGCGGCAGCAGCGTGTCGGTGGGGTGCTCGAAGCTCTGCCAGACGTCGATGCCGCCGTCCTGCCTCAGGACGAAGTTGCCCGAGTCCAGCAGCACCGCCGAGGCGTTGCTCGCGACGCCGGAGAGGTTCGTAGACCAGACGGTTCCTCCCGCGCCGTCCAGCACGGCGATGTTCCCGTCTCCGCCGACGGTGAGGACGCCGGCCGGGTCCGCGAGTGGGTTCTCTCTGTTGGCGACCCACACCACTGTCCTCCCAGGAAGGCGATGGTACCATATCCCGACGTAACGGCGGTGATCAGCAGAGGAGTTCTCCGGCGAGAAGAAGCCCAGTGCAAAGATCTGGCCGGCAGATACGATTGTCTCGTTGCCAGATATCGACTCCCCTGCGGCCAATCTATCCCTTGGATCATCGGACAGTATCTGGTGGGCAGACGACAAGAAGATGATCACGAAGACGGAGATGAAGGACAAGCCCATGCTGATCCTGCTTCGATTAATGGTGCGGTGCGTTCCCTTCGCCAGATGCTGCTCTCCTTAATGACGAGTTCTTTGTCTTGGTCAAAGCTACCTACTTGTACCGTGCATGTATCACTACCTGTTGGTCCTTTTTAGTGTTAAGAAAATGGACTTTTAAGATTAGTTAATTTGTGTCAAGTTTGATGTCAACAAATGGTGTTAATAAACAAATTTTCTTAAGATTATGGAACGTTGACCACATACATTAAAAGTGAAGCACTACTTGATGTGTCGGCGCCTTATTTTGATCCCGAATAAGTTAGTAAAAGATTAGCATTAGGGTAAAACCTAAAATATGCACGATACTACTTTCCTACAAAATATAGGATAGTTAAACTTATAGGAACAATGAGATATATTATTCAGAGAAATATTAGCTATCTATATATTTTGGATGGATAATTTTTCTATTTGTCCATGAACCCCATTCCTTACACCACCTTTTTCCAAAGAGAATTGTTAATTGCACATCTGCACGGATAGATAGTAGTTACTTGCACAGACTCTTCCCAAAATGAATATTTAATATAGGAGTATTAAATACTCTTATGACATTCTTTATAAATTTATTTATCAACTCTTAATATTAAAGGTGACAAATAAATTTAAAGTTACAAATATTTTAATATATAAAAATTATGTCTTCTTTCATTGATTATTTATCACCTTTAATATTATAAGAATAGTTAATTAAAGAGACAAATAACTTTTTTACATTGAGCACGTGGATCTATAGAAAAAAGCTTGGCCCAATAGTGTTCCGCATGGAGATTTCAACATGATATTTCTATTAATTTCTCTTTCCCAAATACAAAAAATATATTACCGTGAGAACTCCGGCGGGGTCTGTTGGCGACCCACACCACCATCCTCGCAGGAAGGCGGTGGTACCATGTCCCGGCATTCCGGCGGTCAGCGGTGGAGTCCTCCGGCGTGAAGAATCCCAATGCAAAGATCTGCCCGGCAGGGGAAATGATTAATATCGGGGCGGCCGGGTACAAAAATTCACCTGGCATTCTCGGCATACAGGCCGGGTGAGTTTTTTTTACCAAACCACCCGGTTAAAAAGTGGAGCTCGCCCGGCAGCAGATAGGATCGTCTGGTTCCTACATATCGACTCCCCTGCGGCCAATCTATCCCTTGATTCAGAGCACAGCACCTGGCCGGAAGACGATAACAAGATGATGAAGACGGAGAGGGAGAACCAAGCCCATGTTGGTGCAGCTGCTCCGATTGGTGCTGTAGCTTCCCTTGATCAGGTTCAGCTCTTCTTCCTGTTAATCTTGACTGTTTAAAGTAACCATCTAGATGGTCCGTCAAATACGACTTGTACGTACCTTGTGGCACTGTAAAAACCCACTTTTGATGTTTTAAAATTATAAAATTAAGGTCGACTCTATTTGCGACAGATCAAACGCAACTCGAACGTGTAACAGTTTTTCCTGTAACTTTTGGACTTGAGAGGTCGCCTCCTTCGTCTATCTAATCTCTAATAGTCATAGATGATCTACTTGTGTAGTGATTAATTCTCACCTGTTGTAGAAGATGTATAAAATCGTCACTAGAATTAAAAGGAAGAAGTATTGAGGTCCTATCTAGATGCGAAGTGTGAAAACTCGAGCAGTTTTATCATAAACATATTTGTAATAATTTTAATTATTAAAAGTTTATATTTTTTGACTCGTGTTAAACATAAGTGAGTTTATGTTCAACTCTTTATATGAAAAGTCATCTGGGATAAACCCATAGAGTAGGTAGGTTTATGAAAGAATGCATTTTATCAGGAGATTTTGAGTTTATGATAAATTCAAGTGAATTGAGATAAAACTATTTTTTAAGTAGCCAAATTAAAGTGATAATGTAGAACGAGTTTATGATAAACGTAATATGATTAATGGAATGCCCATGTTCAATTGTTGGGAATTCTGACCTTTGCCCAATAACTCATCCCAATAAAAGACAAAGTTGAGCTTGTGCAAGACAACATGATTGAGTTGAAATATGGGTTGTTGAGAAGAGATAACCCTGCTGCTGCTTCTTCTGCCCTTCGGTGTGAATAGAAGAAGAACAGCAATTTTTTGGCGATGGAGTAGATGTGGACTTGGTCCAAAGTGTCGAATACACAGACAGGGGGCTACCATGGCGGCCACCAACTCAGCTCCAATAGTTGACTGGATTTATGCCCAAGGCCAACCTGTGCTTTCCTTCCTTTCCCTATGCCTCGATCGTCTTCCTGTTTGGTCCCAGCCAGAAAGAGGATGACATACAAACACACACACTGTTTTGATCCTTTTTTTTTTTTTTTAACTTTCGGTAGTTATCTTTGAACATGTATGATCTTGCAACCTTGAGGTTGTCGAGCCTTTCTCCATGGACAATGGAGCGTCTGGAGGTTGTGGAGGAAGGAATTGATTTGATGACTGATTCGACCCTTGATCGCGTGGTTTAGATGGAACTGAGTGGGGATCCGGAATTCCGGAGGAATTGAAGAATCGAACAGAAGGTCATGAGGTGGTTTAGATGGAATAGGAGGATATAGAGGTTCGGGAAGAATTGAAAAATCTGACGCAGGATTAGGTGGCTTAGGTGGAACAGGAGGATGTGATAATGTATGGGTGGATGGAAGATGGTAGACAGTTAGGGTCTAATTAGTTACTTGTAAAATATATTCATAGTAAAAAAAAATTTCAAGGATTAATTTTTATAAGAAAGTTAAAAACTTAATTATCTATTTGGTATCTATGTAAATATTTTTCTTTAAAAAAAATTCTGATGTTTTTTTTTCAGTAAAATATTTATTAAAAATATTTTTTTAAATAAATAAATATCTTTAAAAAATAAAAAGTAATTTGGTATGTCGACCATCTGATCGTCTGGCACTCGGCGTCTGGCGCCTAGTGACCAGCACCCGGTGACCAGTGTCCGACGTTCGACGGTCAATTGACAATGTTCGACAGACAGCGAGCGCCGAACGCCTGCCGCCGGCCATCGGACCTTGTCTGCTAACAGCTGGGTGCCAATCGCTAGCCGATAGATGTCAAGCTCCGAATGCCGAGTCACCAGCCGCCGGTTGTCAAGTTTCAAATATTGAACACTATGAATTAGAGTGAAAATTATCTAGTCACACTCATGAAATTCTACATGAAAGAAATCCGGAAAAATGATTTAAGGAGTCTCATCAAAGATGTCAAAATCTATAACTTTAAGTAAAAAAAATTCATAAATTAACTTTTTAGTGATACCAATAAATTATTATATGAAATTTTTCTTAAAAAAATTTATGACGTTGAAACAAACATACTCTCAAGTGGAGTAGTAAAGGTTGTTGAAAGACTTTGCTTGAGAAGTAGTCACTTCAAAAAAAAATTTGTTCTTCCCCAATTCAATGTAAAAGAGCCTCTCCTCACCCGAAACTTACTAATAGAATAAACTAAGAATCTGAAGCCCAGCACATTGGACAGACAGATCTGCTGAGAAAAATCAAGAATGAGACAAATCATCCTGTTCAATAGTTAATAGGAGACATGGGGTTGCATGTGAAGAAACAATTGCGCTGCAATCCCAAACAAAAGAGATGTTTGTCTTTCGTGTGATAAACAAAAGAGATGTTCGTCTTTCCAGTGAGCTCAGTGATGGATGATTCAGGTGCTCTATCATGTGAACATGGTAAATTGGGGTTTGGGCGTCCAAATACAAAAGCAGCCTTCTTAGGCATCGGCAAAGGGCAGGTGTCATTACTCAGCAAAGAAACAAGGGAAGACATGTGGGTCTGTCTGCTGCCACTTCTTGAATGCAAAACATTGCCAATTGAATACACCTTAAGCACCTCTGTGGTGCATGATGAGCTACTCATTGAAGGGTCTTGCAGTTCCAGGGCCTTACCTTCTACATGGGCCGCACCTTTTGTAGACATCGCAAGGTCCGCAGTCCAGCTCTCCACCTCTCCAGTAGATTTCTGAACCTCTCATGGTATAAATTTGCAGGGAAGATTTGGGGTCGATGGTGAAGACGTATGCTCCAGGGGACGGGTCGGCCGCACCCCTCCACGATGCCTGCAGTCTGGTGCCCGCGCCGCTCCTGAAGCTTGCTCTTAGTTCCAAGCCCGGCAGCAGCGTGTCAGTGAGGTGATCGAAGCTCTGCCATGCTTCGCCGCGCCCGACGACGAGGTTTCCCGAGTCCAGAAGCACCACCGTTCGTAGAAACACCGGAGAGGTTTGTGGACCAGATAATGCCCCTTCTGTTCGTCCAGCACGGCGATGTTCCCGTCATCGGTGACCGTGAGGACGCCGGCGTGGTCTGTGAGTGGTTTGTCTCTGTTGGCCACCCACACGACTGTCCTCTGGGGGATGCGGTTGTACCATATCCCGGCGTAGAAGTTAGCACTGGTGCTCCCCTGCCGGGTGAAGTAGCCCAGTGCGAAGGTCTGGCCGTCGGATACTATCGCCAGGTTCACAGATATGGATTCCCCTGTTGCCAGTCTACCTCCGGCGGCGCAGAGAAGCTGGTGGTAGGATGACATGGAGACGATGAAGACGGAGAAGAAGTACAAGCCCATCGTCGATGTGCTTCCAGTGTGGTTGCCTTCTGCTTCTAATTGCTGACTGGTGCCTTCTTCTTTGGCATTGCGCAACAGCGATATGATCGAGGATAGAGTCGTTTCAAAGAGATTTTGCTTGGAAAGGAAGGAAGCCCAAATCATCTATAAAGTACACAGTTCGTGTTTGCATTCCATTTACATTAATAATGGGTCAATCTTTATTACATCTCTATTTCGAGCAGCTGCTTCGCAGGAATTCCCGGTATTTGAGGCTCTCTCCCTGATCCATTTTTTTTCATAGAAGTTAAACAATGCAGAATATGACGTTTTAGTGACGTCGATGTTGAGTGAGAAGCTCTAACCGAGAAAACTTGTATTTTGGATGACCCATAATACATATCAGGGCATCCTAGAAGAACTATAGTCTGCCAAATGAAACGTGTGAGATGTGACATTGAGAAAATGTTTCGTTCGACTCTCGACTTGATTGATTGAGAAATTAAATCTTACACGTCACCAAAATGTGGAGTTTAACCGGACCGAATAAAGATGTTTCTTGCCAGATTTGCTCTTAATGATGTTTCTTGCATTTAAACTCTTAGGATTAAGAGGCAGATATTAGTTGATATATATCACATGAAAAATATTTACCACCGGGGATAGAAACTATTTGTGCAATAGAAACAAAGTTTCGAGACCCATGCGCTCAGAGCAAACTCCACCCTTTTGTCTTGTGTCTACCGCACAAATAAGAATTATCCGTGCAGTCTGATAATAGATATTTCTCTTCTCATATATTAATATAGGTTAACATATACAACAGGATATTTATAATATGTTAATTTATCTTATCCTTAAAGATAGAAAAAAACTTCCCATGCTGATAACGTGCGAAGCACCTGCTCATTTGAATAGTTGATGTCGAAGGGTAGGGGTGTCAATGGGTGGGCTTGGGCTGGCCCAATTTAAACCCAGTTTAGTTCAATGCTAAAATAATCCAACCCAAGTCCAACCCAAATTTAATAGATCAAAGTAAAACAAACCTATGATAACCCATTGGGACCCATTTCAGCCCATCAAACTAATATGTAGATAGATTCACTATTTTAATTTAAACATATTTTAATTTAAAGAGAACTGTTGGTGTGGGGTTTCCTCGTTAGCAAAAAAAAAAAAAACTGTTGGTGTGGTGGAAACCGATTTTTTTATTTAAACATGTTTTTAATGTATGTGTAGGTATGGTGGTTATTGATAGGTATGGTTGTTATTGATGTCTCTTAATCCAATGGACTAACCCGAGTCCAACCCATCAAGTGATGGGTTTGACAAATGAGTTTAAAAGAGATCCATGAATCATCATATTTTAACCAAATTAGTCTGAAATAAACTACTCATTGGACTTCAAATACACTCAACCCATCGGGGCAGTTTCGCTAACTCTGGACGTTATTTTAACGGAAAGTACCTGACGCAGTCTGTTTAGCGACGGCTGTCCGTCTTATGGGACGGCACTAATGCCAACACCAAAGCCGATACGCGAACAACATCCGTCCCACAAGCCTTTCTGCCTCACGTCGGAGAAAAGGCGACATCGGCGGCAACTCTCGAACGGAAGCACGGAGAAGCAGCGTCGACATAGGGCTGCCAAGGGTCAGAGTCGGAATCGGAAATGGTACTTCCGCATCCATTTCCTATAAGAAAATCGGAAATGGGTCGGAAACGAAAACTAATCGGAAACATTTTGTACGATCAAATGGTAGATGTATATAGTATTATAAACAATGGTAAAAGAGATGTCTTTGATAATAATATGTATAATACATACTACGAGAGAGATAAGTTAATTATATTCTATTTACAAATAAAGAGAAGTTTAAAAACTTAGTCTAAAATTTTTAATATTAAGAAATAAGATTTTAAAAGTATATATTTTGTAAATAAAATACAAAATATATCTTATCGGAAACGGAAACGGAAAATCGGAAATAATCGAAAACGAAAAAACGGATACGGAAAGATCGGAAACGGATCGAAAAGTCGGAAATCAGATATCCATTGGCAGCCCTACGTCGACGTGAACTTGCTCTCCATCACGAAGGACCTCAACGTCGCCAAGTACGGTAACCTCGAAGTGCGGATGCGCAGGAAAGCATCATCTGGTCTACAAACCTCTCTCCGTGTCCGGCGATCAAACACTTCGGTGCTGCTGCTGGACTCTGGCAATCTCGTCCTCAGACATAGTTGGCGAACTCATGCGGTAGCAGAGCTTTGATCACCCAACAGACACTCTGCTACCCAACGTGATCTTGACATCAAACCTCAGCAGTGGCGCACGCAAGGATTTCTGGGCCTGATCTGGCCGGTGATTCGCCCTCCAATAAGTTTAATATAGATGTGCTTAAGATCTTACCACCAGGGCTCTTGTTTCTTGTTGGTTTTTGCGTTTATTTCTTCTTTAGAATGTTCAGATCACGAGGTATATGTAAATCCTGTTAGAGAATTAATGCTTGCTACCGTCTCGGTATGGGTGGATAGCATATGCCCGCAGACCCATGCGGCAGGGCCTAGCAAACATTTCCCATCCTTTTGTAAGTTCAGTCTTCAGAGCAGATTAATGGGAACTAACTGTTAGGATCGACGGACCTCGTGAATGACATTCGCACACATATCAAACACACACATCACAAAAGAGATACGTGGTTCAGAGACGGTGATCATCTCCTACACCGCGGGGTCCAAAATTAGGGAGATCACTATGGTGAGACTCTTTACAAGAGACTCTGGAGATGCCTCACACCAACTTGACCCTCTACATTGTGCTCAAACAACACTCCAAGATGAGCCCAACATGACTATTTATAGAAGACCCCATCAGCTCTAGGGTTTTCCTCTTGACATAGTAAATCCCACAAATGCCCCCAATACAAATCGAGACATATTCCCAACACTAAGAGCACAAGAACTTACATCTTATCCTCTTGGAAAAGTGGTCACGAGGAGAACAAGAAATCTGCCCTCTTGGAGGACTTCAAACTTTTCCGATGTGTGCTTGGAAACAGAGAAGGGTTTCTAGATGTTCCACTTTGGGCCTTTAAGATGTTGAAGGATGCAATTCCAACATCTCAGCTGCAAATAAACTTGGAGGGTGATTTGGTCCTGTTCATGAGGTAAGCTTGTTTTGCCTTCCAAATCATTCTTATATTGGAGATACAATTCATATACTAAATCGCAGTATTTTATTTCAGAGAAGACTGTCAAATGGCGATGAGATAGCTGTTAGAAGGCTTATAGGGGGGGGTCTGGACAAGGTGATCAGGAGTTTGCCAATGAGGTCAACACTTGTTGGCAACCTTCAACACAAGAATCTCGTTCGGCTACTGGGTTGGTGTGCTCATAAGAGGAGAAGATACTGGTCTATGAGTTCATGCTCAATGGAAGTTTGGATAAGATTCTCTATGGTTTGCTTCTTTCCTATGACCTATGCATATCTCATCCATGTCTTTGGCTACTCATGATATTGTGCAAGAAATTACGTTAATATCTTCTTCTTTTTTTGCCTCTAAAAATAGTGCAAGATCAAAGGAATTAAATTGGGAGCATTTTAGAATTATCGAAGGAATAGCAAATGGGTTTCTCTATCTCCATCACTATTCAAGAATGTGTCATACACAGAGATCCGAAGCTATATCTCCATCACTATTCAAAAATTTACCATACAGGGAGATCTGAAGACAGGTAACATCCTGTTAGACGGTGAAATGAATCCCAAAATCTCAGACTTGTGTGCTTTTTTGGCGAGAATATTCAGAATGAGGGAAGCAAATACCAGCAAGCAAGTTGGAACTGGGTAAGGAAATATGTAATGTTCAACATACCTGTCCTCCTTGCACATGCCATCATCAAGTCAAAGAGAATTTTGGACTCATCTAAAAATTTCCTTGGATGATGTTGCAGTGGTTGTAGGTCATCTTTGACGGTACATTCTGAGAGAAATCTGATGTATTCAGTTTTGGTGTAATGATTCTGGAGAGCATCACCGGAAAAAGAAGCACCTGCTTCCATCCATATGGAGATTCTCTGAACCCACTTGAATATGTAAGTGTGCTTGCCAAGTATGTGGAATGCGCATTAATGTTATTGTTGTAACTTAAAGTGATATATAGTTTAGTATTATTTGCAATTTTGAGAAATTTCTTTTACTTGTCGCCTTTCCCCTGTCCAGACTTTTTCTTTCACTTCAATGTAATTGAGAATTTTGTAGGTATGGCAGATGTGGGGAAGAAGGTAGAGTACTAGAGCTCCAGGATCCATCCATGGCAAGCTCGTCCCAGGTCATGACTGAGATCCTGGAGTGCATTCACTTGGGGTGGTTGTGCGTTCAAGAAGATGCAGCACACAGACCCACCATGTCAATGCCAATGCCAATGCCAAAGCAAGAAGACTTGCAATTTGCAATTTGCCAATGCCAAAGCAACCTGCGTTTGCAGTTGGAAGGAGATCAGTCCAAATCTTGCTACCTTCAATTGACATAGCTTCAAAAGCATCTAACAAGGAGCTCACAAATAATTCTATTGTTGGTCGCTAAGAAGAAATGTTTTCACTTCCTACCATTCATTCAGCAGATGTTGCAAGGAATTTGGAATAATAGAACATATTAATGGGGTGAGGCACCTCCAGATGAAATATTAGTACATTGGTTTATGATCACTATGTATCACGCATATGAGGCCTTTCTAGCTATTCCCAAGTTTTGATTATATGATAACTAGATGCTCATTTTCTCTTTGGAATAAGCAGCTTCCATGCTTAGCTTTCCTTGCTATGTATTCCTTTCCATTATTTACAGCTAAGATAGGTAGACCCTATATTCATCAGCTACAATAGCTTTCATGATAGGAATGCAATTTAGTAATTGATGGAATGAAAACAATAACGACACATAGCTTTCTTCATCTCAGTGACATGATGCTATGCCACTTGTGAATTTCAGAACTCTATCCTAGCTTCATGTTCAGCAGTGAGCAGCAGTAAGTAGTAAAAGCTTGAAGGATTTATTACGAAAGGGGGAAAAAGAGTGCATCACTGCTTTTTCAAATATCATAAAGATCGCATGAAGAGGAGATAGTTCCATTATTTTATCTTCAATAGTTGTCAGAACACCAAAAGTAATTCCATTATTTTATCATTACTGTGGAAAATTTCCCTTAAGATGTCTTCACGCCGGGGGGCGGGGGGATTGGAAAGAGCTAGAAGTTACAATGATTCAGAACAAAATACCCAAAAATGAAAAATATCTATTAGCATATGAGATTTGAATAACTTACAACTTTACATCACAAGAATAATGCCTCATTTCACAATTTGTTGACAAAATTCTCACCTGAACTTAGCCTAACTCATGTGTACCTTCAGGTTTGCATCACAGAAAGCTGCACAGCACAAAGCCCATATACAATGACAGGAGGAGCCTTCAGCGGCCTTCGACCACACTCATGGTCAAGTCATTCACAGATTCCTTTGATGCACTGGAATTTGAGTTTGCTGTACAAGGATTTGGATGTCTACCAATTGCAAATAGACAATGACAGGAGGAGCCTTCAGCGGCCTTCTACCACACTCATGGTTAAGTCATTCACAGATTCCTTTGATGCACTAGAATTTGAGTTTGCTGTACAAGGATTTGGATGTCTCCCAATTGCAAAAGCAGGTTGCTTTGGTGATGCCATTGTAGCATTCTGATTGCTCAGCATCAGAACAACAGATTTTGTTGTTGGGCGGTCTGCTGCATTTTCCTGTGTGCATAATAGTCCTAGTTGGATGCATTTCATCACTTCAGAATCATTAGTTGAACTTCCTATAGATGAATCAACCAGTTCCAGAGCCCTGCCTTCCTCCCAAAGTTGCCATGCCTAGAACAATTAAGTTAACAATACACACATGAGAAGTATTTGAAAGAATCAAGAAGCTTTTGTGTTTCTAGCTGAAATGCCAGATTCTGAACATGACTGGATGCATAGAAGAGACTGCACCCAATTGTGTGCATCTTTTCTAGCAATCGAGAGATGATCAAACAATGTGATTTTTTTTCTTTATAAAGGATTGGAAGAAAACGGAAATATTTGCTCTTTTGGTACTCACATAGCCAAGAAGGTTCAAGGACTCTTTGTATGGATAATAGCCAGTGCTCCTTTTTCCTGTGACTATTTCCAGTATTATCACCCCAAAGCTAAATACGTCAGACTTGTCTGAGAAAATTCCATCTAGGGCATACTCAGGGGATATATAGCCACTGCAATTCATTGCGATAACATGTCAAAAGCAAAAAACATGTAGATGCACACTTAATGGCAGCAGTTAGATAAAAAAACATTTTTTGCTTGCTAACACAAAACATAATTTACAAGTGCATATTTCTAAGTGCAGACTTACTATGTCCCAACCACTTTACTGGTGTTTGCTTCTGTCTGATTTCCTCCAAAGATCCTTGCCAACCCAAAGTCTGAAATTTTGGGGTTCATTGCACCATCCAGAAGAATATTGCTGCTCTTCAGATCTCTGTGAATGACATGTAGTCTTGAATAATGATGAAGATAAAGAAGCCCTTGGGCAATCCCTTCAATGATGTGAAGGCGCTTGCTCCAGTTTAACTCAGCTGACCTGCTGGGGTCTTAACCCCATTTCAAACAAAATTTATAGTGAGATTAATGTATGAGAAATATCCAAAAAAAATGCAGGGGAAAATTCACATGGCACCCTCGACATCCTAGACAGAAGATAAACCACAAAAAAAATGACAGAAATGGCTTACCAAAGATGAATTTATCCAAACTTTTGTTCGGCAAGTATTCATATATCAATAGCTTTTCATTTTCATGGGTACACCATCCCAGAAGTCGAACCAGATTAGTATGTTGCAGCCTAGCAATAAGTTCAACTTCATTCTTGAACTCCTGAAACCCCTGTCGAGATCCCCTGGATAATCTTTTAACAGCTATTTCATGTCCCGGGGACAATGTTCCCTGAAAGATAAGCTCATTTCATGATTATGAAGCATTCTCCAGACTCCAGTTGATGTAAGCAAATATGGGTAAACCAAAGTAAAGAATTATTGCTCAGCTGATGTATCCAAATAACAAGTCTTTTTGAAGCAAAAAGCAAGTGTTGATACAGTTGAAATGAAAGAGTTACCTTGTACACCGGACCAAATCCACCTCGACCAAGCTCATTAGAATCCGAAAAGTTGTCTGTAGCGGAAGCAATGGTGCTGAAATCAATTAAGGGCAGTTCTGTGATGTCCTTATCCACAAGTGCATTAGAGACACTCAAGTCCCCAAACAGTATCGCCGCTCTCTTCTTTCTCTTCTCTGCACAGCAGAACGAGTTAGTGTCAGGCCAACAACAGCTACCCACAAAATAAAAGAGGCTGGGGTGTATGGGTATACTTTTTTCTTCAATCCTCCTCCTGAGAAGATAGCCAGCAGCTCCAAGAAGAAGCACTCCAGCAGCTAGACTTGGCAACAGGACTAACACAAATTTCTGCCACTATCGGAGGATCCACCCGTCTGAGCATCAGTGACTGCAACAAATGCCAAAGAGAACTTTTCTGATCATATGTTCAATAGACCAAACCTAACCTATCCTAAAGATAATGAATCATGACAGGGAGGCATAAAAGGTAGCTCCTTTTCAATAAATCCCGCAAAGAAACATCTGTTTGGTCACAGATTTCTGTCAACTATGGAGCGAAACTTAATTACAACCCAAGGTCTGCGCAAAACCCATTTCCGTCAGTTCCACAACAGCAATCAAGTGGTAACACAAATCAGCAGGGACCAAACATAAACTAGCCCCTCTAAGAACAAAGATCAGTTCTTTCTCTACTGATAGGGCTATAGTAGAGGAAGCACAGAGATCACAACCGCAAGCAACTCAAACTTTTCCGGAAAAATGTAGTCACCCACTTCCATCTCCAGCAACAACTGAAACAGCATTTTGCGGAGACTACAGGATTCACAATCCTAAGAAACATAATTCCTCCAAGGGAACGACGAACAGAGCAATTAGCACACAACTGGCAAAAACCTCATTTTTGTGCAGTAGTGTGATGATCAGCATTCTTTTCAGAGCCAGAAACGAAGAGAAAGATCGAAACTTCACACTCACCCATCTCAGATGCAATCAGGCGAACGTTCAGGTCCTCCCCACCATTCTCGACGTTCTCGAGATCCATCAGTTCTCCCAACCAAAGCAAGCATCTAGTGGTGTCCGACCCAACGCTCATATTGGCATAAGCGTAAGCAGTGCACTGGCAGCTGTAGAGGCACTCGACCTGGCACTGCGACTCCGTCCTGTTGGCCATCAGCGTCAACCTATCCGGCAGCTTCATCCTTTGCGCCTTGAAGAACCTATCCCCCTTGTCGCACCGGAGGGCGACCCTCCGGACGCAGCCGCCGGTGAAATTGCGTGTGTCCCACTCCGTCTGGTTCCTCGGCAGGAACCCCTGCAAGCACCTGCATGTGGTGGCGTTCCCGCTGCTGTCGCAGACGCCCGACGGCCCGCACCGGTCGTAAGGATCACAGAACTTGCTCGGCCTCGACCACGCCAGCGCCCAGTCCCCCATCGCCTCCGCCCAAACCAGCATCTTAAGCGTCCCCCTCGGATCCAGCGTGTACCTCGCCGGGGCGGAGCCCGTGGTGGGGCTGAAGGAGATGGAGATCTCCTGAGCGTCTCGAGAGACCCTAAGCACGTATTGGGAAGCCGCGGCGCTGGTCTCTCGGGCACCGCTGAGGGACTTGCCGTTCCAGACGTGACTCCGCCAGTAGGGTTTCGTTCTTGCCTGGTGATGATCTGGAGGGAGGTGAGGGGGTCGATGCCGAAGGAGAAGTTGCCCGGAGACGGGTCCTGAGGGCTCCTCCACGCCACCATGTGCTGCGCCACCCCGGTCCTGAAATTGGACCGTAGCTTCATCTCCGGGAGGAAGGTGTCCGTGGGGTCGTCAAAGCTCTGCCACGCGTAGCTGCCGTCGCCCTGCCTCAGAACCAGGTTGCCCGTGTCCAGAAGCACGGCAACGGTGCCGTTAGGGACGGCCGCGACCCCAGAGGACCAGAAGACGGCGCCTTTGGAGTCGCGAACGGCGATGTTCCGGTCACTGGTCACAGTGAGGACGGCGGCGGGGTCGGCCACGGGTTTCTCCCTGTTGGCGACCCACACCACGGTCCTAATGGGATCTTGTTGTACCATATGCCCAGGTAGCGATTGGTGCTGCTGGGAGTGGAGTTTCCGCCGGGGGAGAAGAAGCCCAGCGCGAAGGCGCCGCCGGCGGAGACGAGACTCTGGTTCTGAAGACCACCTCGCCGGGGATCAGCGTGTCGTCTGCCGCGGACACCAGCAAGAGAGGGAAGGATGCAGCGAGCAGCAGCACAGAGATAGGGGTGAAGAGCCCGGCCATGGATCTGGTGCCTCTCCTCTCTGTATTCTTCTGCTATTCCTACAGCGAAGAAGAGCTCCGCCGCTGTCTCCTTCGCCTTCCCTTGCTCTGCACCACCTCCGCCTCCTCCGTTCCCTTCTTCTTCTAGCCTGCCTTCTTCTGCTACGCTGCCGAAGCAGAGCTGACGCGTTTGTTGGTAGTCGCATCCGGGGAGACCCTCAGAAAGTTCAAGGAATGCTTCTCACGGTGAAGACCACTTGCGGTTGACTTAAGATTCCCGTAAAGCGTTCAGCCAATGGCATCGAGCCACGTGCAAACAAGAGAAATTTGTTGGAGAAATTCTGAGTCTAATTATCTACTGTATTTTTTGAATTCATTTTTGATTGTTTATTAAATCAAAATATTGATCTATAGAAAAATAAAAAATGTACTCAAAAATACAATTGATAAGTACAATAAATATTTCTCTAACATAGGATTCGAATTGATCGGGCAAGGTGTGATTTTTATAAATAAAAGTGGAATAGTTGAGCGATGTCCCTCGGGATTATATTTAGGGAACTTGTTTACTAACGTATTTTTTCACATTAAATATGACACAAGTTATAATAAATGTATTATATCATCACCTATCAGAAAAAAAAAATATAATAAACGCTTCAAAAGAGTTGTGATGCATTTTGATTATTGCGTTAAAAGTTATGTTAAGTGTTGTTAAACTAATTTCTTTATACAGAAAATAAAATAAAATAGACAGAAATCGCCCACATTCTAGTGATGTGTGTATCAAGTGATGGGAACCTTACTTACCGCAGAAAAAATAAAAAAGTGATGGGAACCTTATTCTTTGCTCTTTGCTTAAATCGCACATTGCGGATTTTTTTAATAGATTATGCATATAATAGTAAACAGCTTCCCAAAGAAATGGGCCAAGAAGCATTCCCCCCTCTTCATGTGATTAATGGGTGCTTTGATAACTGTCTAGGGGTGCTTTAATCACACGGATAAGAAAAAAATTTACTTCGGTAAGTCAGATAACTAAATTCCAAAAAAAATTCTTACTCTATTTAAGATAAATTTCTGATAAGTTATCACGGTATTTCTATGGATGACTATCTCGCTGTGATGGGAAATTTGGATTTTAGTATCAAAGTTAAAAAAAAAAACTGAAAAGCCTTCGATTTTTCCATATATATAACCTTGTCCATCGAGGTCCTAAATGGAATTAGATGGCTTGAGGCTCGTACTCGCCGTCTCTCTTTACTTATTTGGTGCCAAAGTTTTCAAAGTGAATAAAGGTGAACTATAAGGAAGGCTGACGGTAAGATTATTTTTGTAATAATATTGATGTGGATTAGGAGAAAATAATGTTATTAATCAAAAAGTAAACATTCCATTCACTTCCTCAATTAATAATTAAGATTGTCTTCTTCCAATCTACTCAATGTTATTAAAATATTAGTTTTAGAATAAATAATTGTAAGATTTCATGCATCCATCTATGTGGAATGATTTGACGAAAAGAAACATTTTTGTACGTTTTAAGATGGATAATATCTATCTATCTCAAAAACATATATACTAATGTGAGGATCAGCAATAGGTGTCAAAGGATTAAATCTCAAATGGATTCTTGCCGATTCGAATCTAATGGACCCCGCCGTGTCACAAATTATATATATATATTATATATATATATATATATATATATATATATATCTTAAGATTCAAACATCTTTTTGACATTCATCATGCATGGTTGGTATCTCATAGTAGGATCTTTGAATGTATTTTATGTATAAGAGAGGTATACATGTAAAAAAAAAAACTAAAAAAATCTCATGTAATTATCCTCTAAGATATATATATATATATATGCAAAAAATACAAAATTACAAAATACAAGAAAACAGAGCATGTGAGACAGACTTTTTGTCCCTTTTCTGACGTCTCAAATACCCCATTATTATTTATTGCGAGAGAAAAACTTTTTGCAAGGGGAGTTCAAACCCGTCACAAAGATTAACCTTTCTGTGACGCCACCCCATGTACACTTGAAATCTCATCGCCCTTCTACGACAGTAATTGACAAGTCATTAACTGAAGGACATGCACTACCATTCTTTGGTACTTCACCCCCATTTTGTGCTGCCTCTAACATAAACATTGGCCTCTTTGGTTTGTCGTGGATAGGTGTATCCTTCTCCAACATGAAAACAACAGAAGACATGAATGGCCTCTTATTAACATGGTCCTGAACACATAGCAAGCCCACATGCAAACATCTCGACACTTCAGCTGGAGAACTTGTGCTTGCGATGGACGAATCCAAGAAGTCCATCACATTTTCCTCTTTCCACAAGTGCCAAGCCTGTGATGATCCAGCATATATATGTACAGAGCATTCTAATTATCTTGGAGTTTTTAAAACTTGCAAGTTGCAATAAACAAGAGAAGAGAGCAGTTCAAACTCACATAAGTTAGGAGGTTTAGGCAGACATCGTTGTGATAAAAGATGTTGTTTCTCCGACCACTTATAATCTCCAGAAGTAGAACCCCAAAGCTGTACACATCAGACTTCACGGAATAGTGACCTTCCATTGCGTACTCCGGTGACATGTAACCACTACATTTCATCAGCCAAATTATGATTTAATTAGTGTCATATAAACACAGTTCATGGATTATGTTAACGGATATATACCTGAGAGAAACATCGTTACATATATATTACTAATTAATTACTATGGCATCGCATTTACGCGGTTATAGAAACGAGACCAAATCCCATCAAGTACCTATATAATAGAAAAAGCTTGTGTGACACACTTACTACGTCCCAGCCACTCGGTGTGTGATGCATCCGCTTTGGTTTCCTCCAAAAATCCTCGCCATGCCGAAGTCGGATATCTTTGGGTTCTTGTTCTCATCCAACAAAACGTTGCTGGTTTTCAAATCTCGGTGAACTACCTTCAATCTTGAGTCTTGATGCAGATACACCAGCCCGCGAGCTATGCCTTTGATTATATTGAAGCGCCTTTCCCAATCTAACTGTACTTGCTTTGCCGAGTCTATACAAGTAAAGGAGACCATGCATGTTAAGTAATGCTCTTACGGTGTAGATCGAATAACCTATTGTGTTAGGAGGAGAAAAATGAGTTCCTAAAGTTTTAAAAGGGATATGCTTAAAATGTATACGGACCAAATAGAAAGTTACTTAAGCTGCCGTTGGGCACGTATTCATATATCAATATCCTTTCTTCTCCCTGGATGCATGAACCCAGTAGCTTCACCAGGTTTCTGTGTTGTAGCTTAGCAATCAAATCAACTTCGTTCTTGAATTCTTCTTGGCCTTGACTTGAACCCTGGGACAGTCTCTTAACAGCTACTTCCTCTCCTGTGGACGTGATGCCCTGAAATGATAGAATTTGAAGGCTTAGCTAGTGGAAGTTCCAGAAGATATATACATAGAAACAAATCATGAGAGCCTTCCTGCAACGACAAAAAAGCAATCTAGGGACTCTTCAGTGATGCAGAAACTAGTTTATCACTTGTAGATTAATGGCTAATGTTGGATATAAATAGTTCTTGGTCATGCTACACTCATCATATCTACATTGGTTAAAATTCGAGAGAAATAACGGATTACACTAATTACAACACATCATGCTTCTAAGAATATTGTCCTTTCAGAGGGTAACCCATCTATGGATATCTATGTTGCATCGGCTCCAACATTTTAGTCTTTTTGTTTCTATTTCATTAGGAATGCATTCTTCCCCAAGGAAAAGGCACATTAATTTCCAACGAAATTGGGATAAAAACCAACCCTTCTTTCAGAGGAGAAACCTGCAATTAAATCCAACCTTACAGCAAAATGAACTTAACTAGATGCAAATTCTCTAATAAGTGTTTAAAATTGTAGTGCTAGGATTTTTACCTTGTAAACTTTACCAAAACCTCCTTCTCCAAGCTTGTTGGAGTCAGAGAAATTGTTAGTGATAGCTGCTATGAACTCAAAGCTTTGTAATGGTACGTCTTCCCTTGCTTCTTTTCCTTTCTTATTAGATGGTCTTGAGCCAGGGAACGTGTACGGCGGCATTTGTTGCTCTTTCCTCCTTTTCAAAAAGCCTATACGATGGCAAGATTATGGAAGATGTTAAACTTGGCAAACAATTATGGGCGCTTAACCTGAATTGCACAGACTTTGTACCTCCCAGTGTCTTCTTGTACCTCCACACAAGGCAGATTAGGGTCACAATGAGTGCTACTCCAAGAACTGGCACTATGATACATATTATGACAATCTTGCCTGCAGAGAAAGGCAACTAGCTAGAGTCACATCAACATGTATATATCTATCAATTGTGCTGAAAACCACGAAAGAAGAGGAAATGGATGGCCTAGAAAATCTACGTACTATATCATGATATAATCGGAAAACAGCTTTTATGTGCTGAAGAAGCTTTGCTTAAGAGACTAGCTAATAAGCGAAGTGATTAGATTAGGATGGCCTGGAAGAAGCAAGAGCATCCATATTGCATGGTCCAACGTATAACGTTCCCCCCAGCCAATGGTGAAGCTATTCTTACTCCCTTAAGATACTCCAAATCATCAATGTTTGTCAGGTGTTTCAAGATAAATATAAAGAAAATTAAGTTGGTGATAATAAAGGTAGATACATATAGGCCGATCGTCGAGAGATTAAGAACATGACAAGGGAATACCACAAGGGCGAAGCGTTTCTATTTAGAAAGGGTGGGATTTAATGGGCACAACTAGGAATAAGTCCCCAAAGAAGAGGCTAGTTAATTTGTGGCAGTATATATGTTCGGTCTAGCTCTGGCTAGCTAGTTCGAGAAGAGAACCTTTGGTGCCTGGAGCCGACGACGCAGATATTCCTGCCAAAGGGTTAGTAGATGAGTGTTAGTGCCTGTTTAGATTTGCAGCAAAGAATCAAATGGACTAGCATACATATCTAGCTAGATCAACTCTGACCTGAATCTGATCGTTAGAATATATATATAGTGTGAACGGTTGGGCATGAATGCATAAATTCATACACACGCGGGCACGTATAGATGAATATAAGATAGATTGGAGCTAGCTCTTTAATATATAGTACTTGTGTCTCACTTAATTTGTTAGGACTTGAGTATATAGTTTCCACGACTAATTTAACCATCGTCTATCAAAAGACTGCCTGTTTTGACGATCAAAGCCAATTAAGAAGCAGCATATAATTAATAAAGCCAAAATGATGTGTAATTATACATTGGCTGTCATTAAACTAACTAGTTAAGGTTACAAATCCACTAAGAGAGGTGAAATTAAGTAAATCTCAACTCTGAATGTAAAAACTGGAACTGATCACGAAACTTGATCGTTTCAATTCATTTATAGAAGCTATAGGATAACATATTGTACAACAAGCTAGGGTACGAAATTTTATAGGATAACATTGTACATATAATTTTTGTAATTATATATATATATATATACGGTTGGGGTTTATAATTTCAACATATATAAATAAAGAAGAATATTAATCCGGAAATTAAAGAACCGATCGGAAATACATAGTTAAATGTAACGTACAGTGATCATGATGTCTATTAATTGCCTTTGCTAATTAATCATTAGAACAAAGACGAAGGGAGAAGATGTTTATAAGGGACCGCTCCTTGATCTGTGAAAAAATAAGATGGAAGCACATATCGAACTCGATGGATATTTATACTAAACCAAATGCAAAGAATCGACGAATCCCGTACAATTAGCAAGAACTCAGATCGAGCAAACCTACGTACCAGAGCGGGAGCCAGCCGGAAGACGGAAAAGTAAGCGTTCTCCCGGGCTCCAAGCGCGGTACTGCACCAAATCCATCAAGTCGCCGTGCCAGACGAAGCATCTGGTGGTATTGACGTTACCATTCGTAGCGGTTGGGTGCCAGTAGGCGGCGCAGGAGCAGTTGCTCCGGCAAGCGGCCTCACAGCCGCTCGCGCTCGTCACCTGCTTCAGGTGCACCATCTTGTCGGGCGGCTTCATGAGGCCCACCGTCGCAAACACATCGTCCTGTTGGCACCCGTAGCTCCCCCCCACCGGCGGCCTGGCGCACCCCGCGGAGTAGTTCCCCCTGTTCCACTCCGACCGGACCCGGGGCTCGTACCCCGGCAGGCAGCTGCACGTCCCGCCACCGACGCAGAACCCGGAGGGCCCGCAGTTGTCGTACGCCTCGCACCCCTTACCGTCGGGGCTCGACCACAGTGATATCCACTGCTTTGAGTCGTTAACCCAGAGGAGGATGGAGAAGATCCTGTTGTGGTCCAAGTAGACCCTTCGCAGCTGCGTGGGTGAGGAGATTAACGAGATGGTGACGCCGGTGTCGGGGCTGCCTTGGATGGAGATGAAGGAGGCGTAGACGTTGCCCGGCGATCCGGCTGCGCCAAACGGGAATCCGTCCCAGGCGTTGGACCTCCAGTACGGCAGGTCGCCCTTCCAGATCATCAACTGGATGACTGTCATGGGGTCGATGCCCATGGTGATGTCCCCCGGAGAAGGGTCGTCGGCGCTCCTCCACGACCGCAGGCGGTTGCCGCGGCGGGTGGTGGTGTTGAACCATAAAGTCATGCCGGGGAGGCCCGTGTTACCATGATGGTCGAAGCTCTGCCAGCGGACGTCGTTCTCGGCGGCTCGCAGGACGAGGTTGCCGGTGCTCAGGAGCACCGCCGTCATTCTTTCCTTTACTGCTCCGCGGCCGCGGCCCCCGCCGGTGGTGGTGGTGTTGGTCGACCAGACGACGTTGCCCGCGGAGTTGGTGACCGCCAGGTCGGAATTGTCGTCGACGCGGAGCACGACGGGGGAGTGCGTGAAGGGTCTCTCCGCGTTGGCGACCCACACAACCGTTCTATCGCCGGGTAGGTTGTTGTACCAGATGCCCAGGTAGCGGCGGGGAGGGGAAGCGCCCAGAGTGAAGAAGCCAAATGCGAAGGTTCCCCCGTCCGAGACGAGGGTCTGGTTCATGGCCAGGGACTCGCCGGGGAGGAGCCTGTCAACTGCAACGCAGAGCCGAAGAAGGGAACATGACAGGAGGATCAACGATGTGAACACAGCAAACACACCCATTGTGGTTCTTCCTCCTCCTCCTCCTACTCTGCGATCCCGAGCTTTATCTTGTTAACGGCGAGGGTAGGAGCTTTCAGACTCGTGCATTGACCACGGAAAGCGATGGATCGGGGTGCATGGACACCTTCCTGTGACGTCTCTTTAGCTCCGGAAAGATTCGCGCAGCAGGAGTCAGGACAAGCTGCAATCCGACAATCACGTAAATTCGTGTTTAATCTTGTGAAAATGGGCGCGTTTCCCAAACGAGTCGATGATTTGGTAGTCAAAGTCCGAGTCTTCTCCCTCTCGGGTCCTTGATAAATATGAACATAGATGTATACTGGAACCTCATCCTTCACCACCCGGCCGGGGTGCCCACACTTATAACCGGGGTGTAAATGGAACTTAATATTTCGATATTTTAATTTGATTTTGATAAAATTATTAATTTTAGAATTGAAAATTTATACCTATAATTTATCAGAATTAGAATTAAAAAATAATCAAAATCGGTATCGGTATCGATTATTTCGATAAATTATCATAAACTCAAAAGGTAAACATCTTAGTTTATCGAAATTTCGATTCCGATAATATTATCAAAATTGGAACGGAATCAGAATTAATCATTCTGATTTTATCAGAATTAAAATTATATTTCGGTTATCGAAATTGGAATCGAAATTTGTGTTTTCGATTTCAAACCTGACCTATTTATAGTTCTACTTGTAACTTTCTCCTGAGATTTATGTTTAAATTTAAAAAAAAATGTTTTTTTTTACAAAAATACTCTGTTAATTGTGTGAAAACCTGCTATTTATCTATATTAATTTGTATAAACATATACTATTATTATAAATAAAAATATTTTTAGAGACTTTATCGTAATCAACCGTACGAGATGTAGAATGATAAGTCTAGTTGTCTCCGACATGTGATTCTACGAAGGAAATCTCAAATATGACCATTTTTATCACTCAAGTGACATTGTCTCACAGTGGTATATCGGGGGAAAACCCCATATCTTTTCAAGAATAAAATTATGCAACTTAAAATTAACATAAATTAAAACAAAATCCAATTATATATTGAGAGGACATATTTTTTAAATTTTGTCAGGACCAGTTTCTGCCTAGTCTCTTTTGATGTTTTGTATCTTCCGCAAGAGTATACCTGAAAATACAAATACTGAATGGACCTCGTGCAATTATTATTTTTAATAAGATGTAATTCAATATCTTTGCGCGTCGTTTTTGTAAACAGGCGTTTGACCGTCAGCGTTGACTGTGGGTCAACGTCATGGTTGGTGTTGTCCAACTCAAGTCTTGGCAATGGAAGATTGTGAACGAGTGGAACCTTCCTACGCACGTATGGCGACCACACTACAGAGTTCGCCGTACCGCGGCGTTTCGCTATGAACAGACCCCCCCCCGGTTTGGGCTCCCACGAGTCCAAGCACAGTCGGGCAGAGACGGACTAGATTTTGTTCAGTGGGATTATTTTAATATTTATATATTATAAATAAATAAATTTATATTTATATTTAAAATATTTTAACAAAATGAGAATGAAATATTCTGAGTAAATTGGTAGTCGTATCATATCATATGAATTTGGGGACCAAATTCTATTTAAGTGGGGGAGAATGTAGTACCCCGAAAAATTCTATAATTAAAATATGAGATAAATTAAAAATTTATCTATTTATAAATTCAACTAGTTATATCACATGCGTATAAACCCATATAAAATTCCATAAAAATAATAATTATATTTTAAATAATATTACCCAATGACCCATCAAGAAATTTAAGTATAGAAAAATTATTTAGATCAAGTTTAAGAAATTATGCGACTTATCAGTATAATTAAGTAATAAGTCAGAGAACCCATTATTTTATGAGCCAAATTGGATTATAAAAAAAAAAAAATATGTGGGTAGACATTAAATAATATGGGTTGATAGTCCATTATGATAATTAGATCAATGGACAATTTTGGCCCATGAATATATTATCTAATGAAAGGATAATTAAAACTCATTAAGTAAATTAAGTACTTGGGTTGTCCAATCAAGTCCCGCATGAGATATTGGGCCAAAAGCAAGAGCCAAGAGATGAATGAATAAAGTCAGAAATATTTGGCTAAATAATATTGAATTGAATTAAAATAGGAAATCATTGAAAAATATGATAAATGGATTTAATTAGAATAAAGGGAGAATACATGAAATAAAAGAAAATAAAATGATACCCATTAAACTAAATTATTAATGGGTTATTCTAATGACCCAAACACAATGGAATGGGCCAAAATGGGGATAGCCATGTTGGGATGAGATTTAATGAATGAAATTCGTAATTAATTAATTAATTAAATGGAAAGGGGTTAAGATAAATGCTAAATAATTCATATATATCTTAATAAGAGCCTTACACCACCCTAACCCCCTACCCACGAAATTAACTCTCCCATTAGCCATATTAGGTGGATAATTAAAAGAAAGTGGGGGATAAATGCCAATTTCGGAGTTGGATGACGAAAGAAGAGTTTTAGGTGATTTAGAACTCTATAAGCCATCAAAACACCCCCCATTTGACCCTAGCACCTCATAATTTCATGCTAAGACTTTTGGAGATGAAGAGGAGAAGGTCTGGACCAAGGAGCAAGGAAGGAGAAGACTTGGAGCAAGAAGGGTTTTCAATTTTTCGTCATCCAAACTAGGGTTTTATTGCTCCACGAAAAAGGTAGGCAATCTCTCGAGCTAAAATCATGAAAAAATTACCCTAGGTAGATTTCATGTCCCTCTTCAAAAGCCCTATGGTTTCTTGGTATTTCGTTCACCTATTTGGGCGAATTTAATTCATGAAGTGCTGCTGTTACCATGAACTGAGATCTTGTGTTTTCCCTAATCCTCGATGTGTACTTCCTCTCATGCCTTAATAAAATTCTCAGATATACTAATCTCATTATCTTTAAAACACCTTGGTCTTGCTGATTAGATCTCCCATGAGGAGAGAATAAATCTTTGAATATCTGTCAGATCTGTGCACTCGACCCTCTTTGTTTGCTTTTTAACCTCGTTCATACTTGACATCATCCATGATAAAATTATCATAAATACTAATACATGTTAGCTTTCAAACACCACTAGTTTCAGAATTTTTCATGATGTATTCATCTCATTTAATTCGTTGAACCCTGAATGTGCCTGTTTAGGTCACTGAACGTACCCCAATCAATGCATGTCTAAACTTGTCTATTTTCAAATTAATCGTTCATCTTCACAGATATATATGTCTACTTTTCTGTAAACTGGTTTAGTGCTTTTTGGATAACCGTGCTATTTTATATGGAATTTAGAATGTCTATGTATCACAGAGGACTCGCCCTGGAAAAAGGGAAAAAGGACAAACCCACTTGTTATCGCGACGGCGCGATCCGCCGCGATATCAGTGGGGTCGCGCAGCCGATGAAGTCGCATCAAGAACGCGGCGGCACAAGCCTCCGCGATTCACTCCTAACCGGGCCAAACCGGTCAGGCCCCGTGTCGCGCCCGACCGCCCCGTCGCGACTTGAATCGCGACGGGTAAGTCCGCTGCGTTTTCATGAACCCAACCAGAAAGGAAATTTGTGCATATGCCCTAATGTTTAGGTTTTATACCCTTTAATTAGCCATGATTAAATCATGTTATAGTTAATCGACTTGTTAAATTACAAATGGTATTAATGATAATTATTTAAAAATGACATTTTGCACGACTTGTCATATCCTCAAGATTTCTTTACACTAACACACACATAACGTTATTAAATGCCATTTGACCTTATTAATTTTTCAATAATGTATTCGGTAATTTAGTGAATTAATTACTAAATTCCCTATTTTATTAAACGATTGTTTCTCTCGCGTGTTTCCTCTATCGATACCGTTTTCCCTCGGCCTTCGAGCACTCAAGGTACGACGGACCCATTTTCTACACACTTTCCTTGACTTGGATCACCTCTCCATTGGGAATACTCTCGAATGGACTAGGACTCCTTGTCAAGACCTCCGTAAGTCTTCTTGGCTTGGCGCACGTCCTTAGCCGACGAGCTGGTTGTACCCCAAAACCCGTTACGCCTTTAGGATCAGTACGATCCATGCCTTAGTGTTCCTTCTTGTATTGAGTTCACGCCGGACCACCTGTCCCGTGTACACGGCACGGCCTAAGGGGGCGGTTGTGACTTCTACCAGACTGCCGGTACCTGACCTGGTGCCGTGCAACCGTTACTATCGGGTGTTTCTCGTCATTTTATGGAAATGTCCATATCTCATCTACTATCTCGATCTTCTCATCTGTTCACATTCTCTCTACGCTCTCATCTATCTCGTCTAGTACTCTTTTATCTCTTCTTGGTACTCTATTTGCCATACAATTGATTGTCTAATTAAACAAACAAGTACTATATGCCAAAGCAATAGGGCCCGGTTTAGTCCTGGGAGGAGCTCCCGAAGTGCTATTTCCTTGCAAGGGTTACATGATCAGGATGTGTACGGCATACATCTAGTGCCATTAATAACAATCACAAGTTATTTATGACAATCAATATATCATCACTATGCTATCGTTCTCTGGGTTGACAAGTTGCTTGACAGAGGTGCATCTCTACTAGTGCACTGTGGTGCAACCATATACACTATCTCTTTACATGGCCAATCATTTATCATACTAGTTTTGCAATATCTCTGTTGAAAGTTTTATCATTCTTTTGCCATCATGTTCTATAACTCTCTTGGCTATATTTTGATCGCCTTCTCTAGTATCATGCCTGATGAGACATCACTATTTAAGCAAGCTTGTTTACATGAGATATTAAGTCCTACTGAGCGTATCGCTCACCCAGCGCTTTTGTTGTATCTGTTTCAGGTAAGTCAGGTGATGACCCTACGCACACCAATGGGAATGGACCAGAGTGATGAGCGACCTGGAGTCAGTTAATGAAGTTTCTCTAGTACAATGGAGTCATAGCGATGGAATGACTTTAGTATCAGAGAGTTTAGTATGATATTGCCTTAGATTTCTTTTCAAATGTCATGATGTTAATGAGCCCTATGTTTTGGCTCAGAATTAGTGGATGTAATAGTTTAGATGAATTATCAATAAAATAAGGACCTTATTCCAATTACTATTCATTAATTGCTCTGATATTTACGAATGTATGTGCAATTTACGTTACATACATGTTGTTTATGCCTCCCCGATTTATTCCGCTGCTAAATTGGCGGGGCATGACAATTAGTATCAGAGCCTAGGATGTCTTATTAGGATATTTTAGGTCCTAGGATGTTCTAGGTGAACTGCCATGACACATGTCTAAGTCAACTACCATACCTATGTGAGAATGGGGTATAGAACCATGGTTAAGATTTGAATACTTTATATACATGTATATGTATCAACTTAGTAATACTTGGGCCCCAAGATTTAAAAGGAATAAATTAAATGTTATATCTCACAGGAGACTAGAAGAGATGGCTAGCGAGCATGCACCAATACACGAATTACAACAGACTGTACAGGGATTAACGCAAGCCCTTAACAACATGATTCAAGCAGGAGTAAGGAATGGGGCAGGAGATTTATACGAGAACTTTCAACGAATGAATCCCCTAGGTTTAATGGAACTCCGGATCCCGATGAACTGAAAATTGGGTGAAGGCGATGGAATGGATCTTCAGAGTTATACAATGCTCAGAGCAGGAGAAAGTCCTTCTGACAACTTTCCAGTTGGACTGCGATGCTAGAACTTGGTGGGAAGCTATAGTCGATGATTACCCAACACCAACAGAGTGAGATGAATTTTTAGAACTCTTCAACACCAAATATTTTTCTGAAAGGATTCGTGAGAAGAAGGCAAAGGAATTTGCAGAGTTAAAACAACGAATGATGTCTGTAGCCGAATATGAAGCACAATTTGAAAGACTAGCACAATATGCACCACATTTGGTGAGTACGAAAAGATAAAGGCAAAGAGATTCTTAGAAGGATTAAGACATGTGTTTTGGGAAAAGTTGGCTCTGCTAGACATTTCGATTTATTCGGACATGGTATCGCGAGCTCAAATAATAGAGGACACTATGGGACACTTCTTGAAAAGATCCATAAGAAGAAGGCGATGAAAAGGGAACATACTACCCATTCCAAAGATAATCATGGAAGAAATGCAATAGATAGCAAGAAAATGAAAGGGGAAGTGAAGCGGAAGGAATTCTGTAAATTTTGTAAAAAGCCAGGACATCATATTAATAATTGTTGGATGAAACTGGGCAGATGTTTGCATTGTGGAAGTCAACAACATCGAGTCATCGATTGCCCGACAAAAAAGAACCAAACTCCAAACCAAAGATGATTACAAGCCCTTGTTGATACACCTCATGCCAATAAAGGTAGACAAGGTACCATTACTAAACCCCTAGTTCAATTTCATATTATTTTCTCGATAGCAAAGTCCTAAGTGGGGGAAAAGAATTTGAATGAAATATTCTGAGTAAATTGGTAGTCGTATCATATCATATGAATTTGGGGACCAAATTCTATTTAAGTGGGGGAGGATGTAGTACCCCAGAAAATTCTATAATTTAAAATATGGGATAAATTAAAATTTTATCTATTTATAAATTCAACTAGTTAAAAAGATACGCATCATTATAACTTGCGTATAAACCCATATAAAAATTCCATAAAAATAATAATTATACTTTAAATAATATTACCCAATGACCCATCAAGAAATTTAAGTATAGAAAAATCATTTAGATCAAGTTTAAGAATTATGCGACTTATCAGTATAATTAAGTAATAAGTCAAAGAACCCATTATTTTATGAGCCAAAGTGGATTATAAATGAAAATAAATATGTGGGTAAACTTTAAATAATATGGGTTGATAGTCCATTATGATAATTAGATCAATGGACAATTTTGGCCCATTAATATATTATCTAATGAAAGGATAATTAAACTCATTAAGTAAATTAAGTACTTGGGTTGTCCAATCAAGTCCCGCATGAGATATTGGGCCAAAAGCAAGAGCCCAAGAGATGAATAAAAGTCAGAAATATTTGGCTAAATAATATTGAATGAATTAAAATAGGAAATCAATTGAATAAATATGATAAATGGATTTAATTAGAATAAAGGGAGAATACATGAAATAAAGAAAATTAAAATGATACCCATTAAACTAAATTATTAATGGGTTATTCTAATGACCCAAACACAATGGAATGGGCCAAAATGGGGATAGCCCATGTTGGGATGAGATTTAAATGAATGAAATTCGTAATTAATTAATTAATTAAATGGAAAGGGGTTAAGATAAATGCTAAATAATTCATATATATCTTAAATAAGAGTCCTTACACCACTCTAACCCCCTACCCACGAAATTAACTCTCCCCCTAGCCATATTAGGTGGATAATTAAAAGAAAGTGAGGGATAAATGCCAATTTTCGGAGTTGGATGAGGAAAGAAGAGTTTTAGGTGGTTTAGAACTCTATAAGCCATCAATTTGACCCTAGCACCCCATAATTTCGTGCTAAGACTTTTGGAGATGAAGAGGAGAAGGTCTGGACCAAGGAGCAAGGAAGGAGAAGACTTGGAGCAAGAAGGGTTTTCAATTTTTCGTCATCCAAACTAGGGTTTTATTGCTCCACGAAAAAGGTAGGCAATCTCTCGAGCTAAAATCATGAAAAAATTACCCTAGGTAGATTTCATGTCCCTCTTCAAAAGCCCTATGGTTCTTGGTATTCGTTCACCATTTGGGCGAATTTAATTCATGAAGTGCTGCTGTTACCATGAACTGAGATCTTGTGTTTTCTCTAATCCTCGATGTGTACTTCCTCTCATGCCTTAATAAAATTCTCAGATATACTACATCTCATTATCTTTCAAACACCTTGGTCTTGCTTGATTTAGATCTCCCATGAGGGAGAATTAAATCTTTGAATATCTGTCAGATCTGTGCACTCGACCCTCTTTGTTTGCTTTTTAACCTCGTTCATACTTGACATCATTCAATGATAAAATTATCATAAATACTAATACATGTTAGCTTTCAAACACCACTAGTTTCAGAATTTTTCATGATGTATTCATCTCAATTAATTCGTTGAACCCTGAATGTGCCTGTTTAGGTCACTGAAACGTACCCCAATCAATGCATGTCTAAACCTTGTCTATTTTCAAATTAATCGTTCATCTTGATAGATATATATGTCTACTTTTGTTTAAAACTGGTTTCGTGCTTTTTGGATAACCGTGCTATTTTATATGAAATTTAGAATGTTTATGTATCACAGAGGACTCGCCCTGGGAAAAGAGAAAAAGGGCAAACCCACATGTTATCGCGACGGCGCGATCCGCCGCAATATCAGTGAGGTCGCGCCGGCGGATGACGTCGCGTCAAGAACGCGGCGGCACAAGCCTCCGTGATTCACTCCGAACCGGGCTAAACCGGTCAAGCCCCGTGTCGCGCCCGACCGCCCCGTCGCAACTTGAATCGCGACGGGTAAGTCCGCCGCGTTTTCATGAACCCAACCAGAAAGGAAATTTGTGCATATGCCCTAATGTTTAGGTTTTATACCCTTTAATTAGCCATGATTAATCATGTTATAGTTAATTCGACTTGTTAAATTAATAAATGGTATTAATGATAATTATTTAAAAATGACATTTTACACGACTTGTCATATCCTCAAGATTTCTTTACACTAACACACACAAACATTATTAAATGCCATTTGACCTTATTAATTTATGCAATAATGTATTCGGTAATTTAGTGAATTAAATTACTAAATTCCCTATTTTATTAAACGATTGTTTCTCTCGCGTGTTTCCTCTATCTATACCGTTTTCCCCCGGCCTTCGAGCACTCGAGGCACGGCGGACCCGTTTTCTACACACTTTCCTTGACTTGGATCACCTCTCCATTGGGAATACTCTCGAATGGACTAGGAACTCCTTGTCAAGACCTCCGTAAGTCTTCTTGGCTTTGGCGCACGTCCTTAGCCGACGAGCTGGTTGTACCCCAAAACCCGTTACACCTTAGGGATCAGTACGATCCATGCCTTAGTGTTTCCTTCTTGTCTTGAGTTCACGCCGGACCGCCTGACCCGTGTACACGGCACGGCTAAGGGGGCGGTTGTGACTTCTACCAGACTGCCGGTACCCGACCTGGTGCCGTGCAACCGTTACTATCGTGTGTTTCTCGTCATTTTATGGAAATGTCCATATCTCATCTACTATCTCGATACTCTCATCTGTTCACATTCTCTCTACGCTCTCATCTATCTCGTCTATTACTTTCTTATCTCTTCTTGGTACTCTATTTGGCCATACAATTGATTGTCTAAATTAAACAAACAAGTACTATATGCCAAAGCAATAGGGCCCGGTCTGGTCCTGGGAGGAGCTCCCGAAGAGTGCTATTTCCTTGCAAATGTTACATGATCAGGATGTGTACGGCATACATCCAGTGCCATTTAATAACAATCACAAGTTAATTTATGACAATCAATATATCAATCACTATGCTATCGTTCTCTGGGTTGACAAGATGCTTGACCAGAGGTGCAATCTCTACTAGTGCACTGTGGTGCAACCATATACACTATCTCTTTACATGGCCAATCATTTATCATACTAGTTTTGCAATATCTCTGTTGAAAGTTTTATCATTCTTTTGCCATCATGTTCTATAACTCTCTTGGGTATATTTTGATCGCCTTCTTTAGTTATCATGCCTGATAAGATATTAACTATTTAAAGCAAGCTTGTTTACATGAGATATTAAGTCCTACTGAGCGTTATCGCTCACCCTGCGCTTTTGTTGTATCTGTTTCAGGTAAGTCAGGTGATGACCCTACGCACACCAATGGGAATGGACCAGAGTGATGAGCGACCTGGAGTCAGTTATTGAAGTTGCTCTAGTACAATGGAGTCATAGCGATGGAATGACTTTAGTATCAGAGAGTTTAGGCCTTAGATTTCTTTTCAAATGTCATGATGGTAATGAGCCCTATGTTTTGGCTCAGATTAGTGGATGTAATAGTTTAGATGAATTATCAATAAAATAAGGACCTTATTCCAATTACTGTTCATTAATTGCTCTGATATTTGCGAATGTATGCGCAATTTACGTTACCATACATGTTGTTCATGCCTCCCCGATTTATTCCGCTGCTAAATTGGCGGGGCATGACAGACAATCAAAGATAATACCATAATTCAGAGTTTGTCGTACCATGACAAATCATCATGGTACATGTGAACTAGGTCGTGCCTGGGCTCTCAAGACCGTAGCACGGTCGGATCACCCCAATATTTTTTTTGTTCCCCTCTCATATCCGGTACATCTAAGGAGTCTAAATGATGTCTAATTTATATGAAATTTTTAACATAATCTAATTAAGAGATGATACAATTATAGTAATTTTAGTTTGATTTTTTAATTATTTTTTGTCAAGTAAAAAGTATCTTAAAAAAAATCATTAGGTCTACTTATTATCAACATCTATGCATCAATAATTTCTGATATTTATATTTTTAGAATCAGTATATATTTTAAATAATTATGATGATTTTAGATTTAACTTTATTTTTGAAACTAAATATCATCATGTTGAAGTGCACAGAGAGTTCGTTGTATCGCAACAAATCATGTGCGCACTTAAGGGGTCTAAATGTTGTCTAATTGAAATAAAATTTTAAACATAAGTTAATTAAGAGATGATACAAATTATTGTAATTATATTTACGTTTTTAATTATTTTTTGTCAAGTAAAAATTGTTCAAAATATCATTAGGTCGACTTAATCTCAATACCTATGCATCAATAATTCCTGATATTTATATTTTTAGAATTAATATAATTTTCTAGTAATTATGATGACTTCATATTTGACTTAATGTTTGAAACCGAATGTCGTCTCATTGAAGTGTACATAATCAAAGATTGTACCAGAATTATATTAATAATATGAAAATATTCTAAAATTAAAGATAGTTATGTTGTATATAAGTGTTCATGTCTTACATATAATTTACTATCTATTTTAATTTCTTAGTTCATATTAATATTTTATTATAAATTTTAAGATGTTATAATTTGTTATGTTTTCAGATTCTTGGTGTTGATCTAATGGAACACATCGGTCCTATCATAAGCAACTTTCATAAAGAGCCTAAAGACTGAATCACCCTCGTTTAGGCTGTGGAGAGGCCACATTCACTGCTAGTTTGATTGCGATATGAAAGAGAAGGTCAAAAATAATTTATTGATCTTTAAGCACAGACTTTCGTTTGATGTGATTCTAGTTAGAGCTCGTAGAGGAAGTTGTGGGGAACAACTTTCATGAAGAAGTCTCGAAGAGATATGCCCTCGTTTGAAATGTGAAATTCATGATAATCTTGTATATGTAGATCATGACGAGGGAGAATGTAAAGAATGATCTGCTATAACTTTAAGCACAAGTCACTAATTGAGGTGATTCTACTTCAAGAAAGAAGGTAAAGAATGGTAGAACAACTTTGATGAAGACCGCGTGTGCATATCAGCCCTTTTTCATACTATAAAAGGTGTGATGTCTCTAATGGTTTTGAAGAATATGAGAGAGAAAGGGGAGAGAGAAAAAGTGTGCAATGTTGAAAATGGAGTTTGGTGTTTGATATAGCACTAAGTTGAGCCGAATTGTAATTTAATGATATATATTATATGCATCGTACTATACCATATCACAATAATTTTGGTTGATTATCATAATAAAATAAATAAATAAATAAATAAATAAAGTGAATTTTTTATTGTTGTTTCTAAGTACGGTGATCACCGGACATAATACGATATATTTAAACGGCAACAATATAATACGGTTCAAAAGATATACCTCAAATACTTGAAAATCATGGTACATGTGTCATGAATCTTCTATATTCTCTTGGGGGGGAAACTAATTAGAAGTTCTTGATTGTAATAGAAAGGTCCTTACTATAACATGATTTAACACAGAATGTAACAGGAGATAGTACTTACTATAATGAGTTAGAATTCTGTCAGGGACTAAAAAATAAGTCAAACATTTTTTAAAGACTCCTAATTAATTTGCCCTTCTTTTGCATGTCCTTTGAAAACTTTATGTTCCATCTTGTGTAGATGTGATTAAAAGGGTAACCTTGAGGTTTATATCCAAGTGCTATTATGCTGCAGATCTAGATAATGTACTCTCAAGATTTGTTATTAATTTTCTTCATCTACTCATAGTTAGGGTTGCATTGTCTAAATATTCGATCTGATTTTGATTAAAAAAGTGTAAGATAAAAATAGGATAAAACTATCGACACTGTTGCCGAAAATAGCAAAGGTTGTCGGCCTGAGCCGAGCAGAGTGGGCCCCGAGGGATCGGCGGTCACGTTGTCGTTGGCGAAGAAGATCCGACCTGCAAAAGAACCACCGAGACTCCTCGATTGTCGGACACTCCGACGATCGAGTCAGTGAGAGCTTGAGAGAGAGAGATTTGAATGCTACGAATAGCGTACCTATTGCATGGGGGTTCTTGTGCCTTTTATAAGAGCTGATCCTTTGGATTAGAGAGGAAAGTGGCGGGCGAGCCCTTGGGAGGCAAGGGCGCCAGTCAGGGAATCCCAGCCAGCTGGGGCCCGATGATTCAGCCGTAATTGCGACTTGCTCAAAATGGTCACGTGCCAACTGGGGGTCGTGATCTACGGGATTTGCATGTAAGTAGGGGAAATGTGGCTGGCGCCAGCTGGGAACGCCCGGTCATAACGTTCGGCTTTACTGGTCGCCCGACAGTGGTCGGTTGGTCTCGGAGACGAGATCCGACGATTGGGTGCATCGGTCGCTAGCATGGTCAGACTCTACTGTCCTCGTCGGATGCATTCGTCGGTTAATGACGACCGGTATCAGATACCATATTAAAATTGGAATCAGATATTTTTGATAAATTATCAAAATCGAAAATAGAAAGTCTTGATTTTGCATTTGATTATCAATTTTTTGTATCCGATAATATATATAATAGATATTATATATTGTGTGTAATACATATTTTATACTGCATATGTTAAACAATACTACCTGAAATTTCAAATATAGTTTTATCTAAATTCCGAATTCACTTTTATTTGATTTTCATATTTATTTTATTAATAACATCTTATTTTAAAATTGGCTTTTTGATAATTCAAAAAAAAAAATCCGACATTCCTTGATAATTCTTATCGAAAATGAAACAGCACCATCGATTTACAACCCTACTTCAAGAGGAGAATTCCAAAACCCAACGAGCTAGTCATCGGACTATTTTGGTGTCACCTCCCAACAAAATATTTATAACTTTTTTTTTTATAACGAGGAAATCTGTCTCGTGTGATTTTGTGGACTTAGAGATTAGTATTCATGAACTCCAAAATCAGAAATTGACAACTTCTACTTTACACACCTCGATAATTACGTGTAAATCAAGTAAACCCCTCCCTCTAAGAATTGAACTCCAGACCTCTTGCTATTAAGTAAAAGTTCTAACTGATCGACCCAACCGAAGTCTTCTTTTATGACTATTTTTGTTAATTTATCATCATCATTATGAGAGCTTTATCTTATTATTTAAAATCGGTTGTATGAATCTTTTTCTATTAAAAAATTCTATCAAATGTTAAAATCTTTGTTACTTAATTTATCAAACAGCAAAAATATTTTGTATCACTTTAATTCGGACGTACGGATCAATCGAGTGTTAAGCGGGGAACGTTGACCGCAAAGTTCGAACAACCGTGTTCCGTGTTTTGTGGGTTGTTACCTTCCGAGTGTTGACTGCGGGAATCAATGCCGTAGACGGCATTGCGCCACTCGAATCCTTCGAAGATGTGAACAAGTGGAACTGTGGAACCGTCCTTCCCACGTGTGGTTGACCACACTGGTACCTTCCACCCCACCCGCCGCCAGCCCACCCAACCCACCGCGCGGAAAGCGCTCTGCGCCGCTCCGCCCCACCCCAATTAGAAAACTCCATTTGAAATATTTATGTCATGTTTATTAAAATAATAATAAAATAAAAATGTCTATAAATAGATCTACACAAATTTTAAAAATTATGTCAATTCTATAAAATAATATTATTTTTAATTTTAAAATTTCAGTCAAAAATTGACAAATTATAATTTTGTAGTTAGAAAAAATATATATTTTTTTTAAAATACAACCAAACACTCTTTGTAGTACCGTGTGACTAAAGTTTAATTCTTTTACGGTTTATTGTTTTTGTTAAGAACATTTGTCACATTTGTAAAAATACATACATGATATTTGATTTGTTCTTATCAGATCGATTCAATCGGTGGCCCTCACATACCTAATTAATAAAAACTTAAAAATTATTTAAAACTCGCTTGCAGATAGCTATTTGGCCAAGTAATCATTACAAAGAAAATAAGATATAAATTTATTTGTGGATATAAATTTCTTTTATCAAAATAAGAGCCGTTGACAAATATTGTTTATGTTAACAACTTCTTTCTTCTATTAACAAATGATAAGTCGACGAATAATATGTCGACAACTTTATCAACGACTGTGGATCGCTGATGTTAATTTTTGTCAACAATTTTTTATGTATATCAACAGGTAGAAACTACTAACAATTTGTTCTTTCCTTGTAGTGAATATATGATCAGGCAGATTTTAAATAAAGCGATAGTGATAGAGGCCATCGTTGAACAATGGTGGCACTATATAATTTGGGGTTGGCACAACAAGAAGTAGATATAACATCTTTAATTATCCACAAGAGCATGCTATTTTTTAGCTGCCAGATGAATGATTTTCCGGCCAAGGGAGGGATGGGTTGGCTATCTATTTATAGACTTGGGGCCTAAGTGATCGGCCAATCCCGTGTTTAGCCAAGTAAATAATTTAACCGACCAATTTGGTGGCTGACATTTCTCTTTCTTTTTTTTTTTGTCAAAAAGACAAGATATACATAATTTAACCGACCAATTTGGTGGCTGACACACACACACACACATAATTAATAAAAGGAACGGGTGGAAGGGAATGGAGTTCCCTTCACCCCAGTGCACACACTATGATGGATCACACACACACACACACATAATCTATACTATATATTAAAAGTGACACTTTGAACTTTCGTCCGGTTCATCTTAAGTCCGGTTCGATTCTTCATCTTAAGCCCGCTTCTCACTATTTCTGTCCGGTTCCCCTTAAATACCCTTAATTTGTAACGCCAGAACTAATGGAGAAATGTAACGGTAGATATGACGCTCGCAGAGTTAAACAAAAGAATTAACATAAATTATCATGTTAATAACGTCAATTAAAATGCAATCGTCGGCCCTCTACGAATTCTCTCGTACCATCACATTGCGTAACAGAAGAAAAAGGCCATAGTCAATACCGCAGATCCCCAATACAACCACTTCCAAATTACATAACAAAAGACAAATGCCACAGACAATACCACAGAGGAATACCAATTTCTAGAGCAGAGAATACAGGATTTCAGAGCACAGTAAGAAGACGAAGACATCGCCGGATCTCACTGCTCCTAAGGTAATCTATGATAACCGATTCAGTCAATATATTAATTTTTTTAATTTCAAAACAAATGTTAAACATATTGATGAAGTTTATTTATTTAACAAATTTGCAGGATAGAGGGAGCGCAGGAAGATTTCTGAGGAGAGCAGAGGAAGAGTTGCTGAGTTGCTGAAATATTACTCACTCGGATCTCACTGCTCCTAAGGTAATCTATGATAACTTTTTCAGTAAATATTTATTTCTTAAAAATCTAACACAAATATTAACATATTTTATTGAAGTTTAGGAAGATATATCGTACTATTTTTAATTTTAACATAATATGAAAAAAATAGTGAAGAAGAACACATCCTGAGGAATGTTGCAGACGCAGCAATCCAAGTAAATGAAAACTCACATACACACAGATGAGACCAGTCGTCCCTTTGACAAAGTGTTCCCTTCTCCTGCTGCGCCCACCCCTGCCGCCCCTCCTCCAAGTCCATGGACATCTGTGCACCGACTCCGCCTCACGCGAACTGGTAGCCGCATTCGCCGGTGTCGCAGGAGAACATGCCCTTGGGGCCGTGGCGGCAGCCGGTGCAAATGGCGAAGGGCCAGTTGGTGACGATTGGCCGGACCAGGGGGCGGCTGGGTCGGGGAAGAAGCGGAAGGCCAGGGTGGGGAGCTCGAATCCGCTGTCTTGAAGATTCGGAGCCCCCGAGCGCCGCCACCGCGGAGAAAGACTCGACGAGGGCCCGAAGACGAATAGAAGGGGGCGGTGGGCGTTGGGCGGTGTAGACTCTGCAATTTGGCCGCCGCTGGAGTATTGTGGCTGGTGGAGATAAAGACAGCATAAAGGTGGATTGGGGGTTTTTTAGGTTTGGCAGTGTCAGGAAAATAAGAGGATAAAGATTTGGGGGTTTTGGTGTTTGGCGGTGGTGGCCGCCATGAGTGAAATGTCCATGTTAAGATATTTTTTAATTGTATTAATATAATATTAGTTGATATATTTTTTATTTTATTATTTTTTTCTATCATTTCTCTAGCAATTTTTATTTATATTAATGTTAATCAGATTATGTATTGATTTATATGTGTATAATGCACTTATTTGTGGTCATATATTATTTCGGTTCAATATTTGATTTATGTCTATTGAGATGTTTTGGTAGGATTTAAATTTCAATGTATATTTTGAACTTTTAAATAAACATGATCATTTAAATTATCATATATATACACATCAAAATAATAAGAATAGGTGATAAATATTTTAGTAAATTTTCAAGAATAAAATACTTATTTTATTAAGTTTTTTTGGTCCTTTTCTATGATATATTGCAACCCCATTTTATTTTATGAAATTTTTAAAGTTATATAAATGTAATTAATTTTTTATATTGTACTATTTTGCATCAACAAAATTGATATGTGATAATAAAAATATCAACGAACATAATCATGTATATAAAATGTCAATATTTAAATATGTTTAAGAAAAAACATATATATTATTTTTAATTTCAAAAATGGAACCATATAATGATCTATTTTAATCTTTAAATATATATATATATATAATTTTTTAATATCACACTTAATTTGGCCGCCGCTGGAGTCTTGTGGCTGGTGGAGATAAAGCCAGCATAAAGATGGATTGGGGGTTTTTAGGTTTGTCAGTGTGAGAAAAATGAGAGGATAAATATTTGGGGGTTTTGGGGTTTGGCGGTGGTGGCCGCCACCAGTGAAATGTCCATGTTAAGATATTTTTTATTGTGTAAGTATAATATTAGTTGATATATTTTTTAATCTAATTTTTTCCTATCATTTCTCTAGCAATTTTTATTTATGTTAATGTTAATCAGATTATCTATTGATTTATGTGTATATATATATGCACTTATTTGTGGTCAGTATAATTATTTCGGTTCAAATATTGATTTATGTCTAATGAGATGTTTTGGTAGGATTTAAATTTCAATGTAATTTTGAACTCTTAATAAACATGATCATTTAAATTAATCATATATATACACATCAAAATAATAAGAATAGGTGATTAAATATTTTAGTAAATTTTTCAAGAAGAAAATACTTATTTTATTAAGTTTTTGTGGTCCTTTTCTATGATATATGCAACGCCAATGTATTTTATTAAAATGTTTAAAGCTAATAAATGTATTTAATTTTTTATATTGTACTTATTTGGCATCAACAAAATTGATATGTGATAATAAAATATATCAACGAACATAATCATGTATATAAAATGTCAATATATTAAATATATGTTTAAGAAAAAACATATATTATTTTAATTTCAAAAATATGAACCATATACTGATCTATTTTAATCATTTATATATATATATATATATATTTTAATATCACATAATTTGGCCGCCGCTGGAGTCTTGTGGCTGGTGGAGATAAAGCCGGATAAAGATGGATTGGGGGTTTTTAGGTTTGTCAGATGGAAAATGAAGAGGATAAATATTTGGGGGTTTTGGGGTGGCGGTGGTGGCCGCCACCAGTGAAAGTCCATGTTAAGATATTTTTTAATTGTATTAAGTATAATATTTAGTTTGATATATTTTTTAATCTAATTTTTTCCTATCATTTCTCTAGCAATTTTTATTTATGTAATGTTAATCAGATTATCATTGATTTATGTGTATATATATATGCACTTATTTGTGGTCAGTATATTATTTCGGTTCAAATATTTGATTTATGTCTAATGAGATGTTTTGGTAGGATTAAATTTCAATGTATATTTTGAACTCTTAAATAAACATGATCATTAAAATCAGATATTAAACATCAAATAATAAGAATAGGTGATTAAATATTTTAGTAAATGTTTTCAAGAAGAAAATACTTATTTTATTAAGTTTTTGTGTCCTTTTCTATGATATATTGCAACGCCAATGTATTTTATTAAAATGTTTAAAGCTATATAAATGTATTTAATTTTTTTAATTGTACTTATTTGGCAATCAACAAAATTGATAGTGATAATAAAATATATCAACGAACATAATCATGTATACAAAATGTCATATATTAAATATTGTTTTAATCATGAAATTATTTATTTTATTTCGTGACTTTATGATAATTATTTTGTTTGGATTAATTATGTATTTTTATATATATTATGTATGAATTGATTATCAAAATAAGAGTTTTTTGAGAAAAAATTGTTTAATTTTTTCTCAAAAAAATTTATGTTGAAACAAACAAGTCGCTTAAACAATGATAATATTATTAATAGTCATTTTAGTTAGACCTTTATTTAGTATATCAATTCAACATTCAAAACATATGATTCTATAAGACTCTAAGAGATAAGAATACATAAATGAACATAATAATGTATATAATTGTCAATATATGTAATATATTTTTTAAGAAAAATTAATATGTTTTATTTTAATTTTAAAATTTTGAACAATGTAATGAATATATTAATTGAAGAACAATCGTAATAATAATAATTATATTACATCTTCAATATACTACACGCGCGTAGCGCGTTTATTTCACTAATATATATATATATATATATTATATGTATATATGTGTATATATAATGGACATGGATAGATTTTGTGGTCTGCGGGTATAGGATAGGGGTCAAGCATGACACGGTTAGGGCTCTAATAAGCTGGCTGATTCGATATCTTACCGGACAACAATATCCCATGTCGTTTTGGGACATGTAACTTTTTGTCCGATAGACAACTTGTCTGCCTTAGGCAGCCCATTCGTCTCTAGATCACTTCATCACTTCTCTTTACGACAACCACCAGACTCCAGTCAAATCCGCCCGATATCGTATCTCTGCCTAACTAAATGTATGATTGGCATATCAACCAGCCAACTAATCAAACACAACCTAGAATCCAACTACAGTTATTGCGCGTAAAGCTGCGGTAGTCAGATTGATGGCTATGGAGCAGTATTTATTCTGCTTTAAGGACTATTGATCCATCGATCGGTTACGTTGTAAGGGTCCCTTTTAATTTTATTTTTCTCTTATTACATATATATATATATGTATGTATTTTAAAAGATTATTTGTATGAGAATCTTATTAGATTTATATTTGTACGTGCACTTCTTTTATAGATAAATGTCTCGAAGATTCTAACATAACTTGCATGGATGCAAGGTTGGCCAACTGTATTGAGTCGATCTAGATATTATTTGATACGATATAACATTAGATGTATCATATCATACTGATCCAAGTTGTCTCTGGGTCGACCAACTGTCTTTATATATATATATATATATATATTATTTCTATTGATCGTGCAAGAATTAAAGAGTCTGGGCACGATACGAATATTATATTAACATGTATGATGGAAGTCAAAAATATATTTAGAATTTTTTTATTGTTGTTTTTAGCAAGAATACATAGATATATATATATATATGTGTGAAAAATAAAAGAAACATTTTAAAATATTCTTGACTTTGGTTATGCCAAATTATGGCAAGGTCCCATATCTATAAGAGGGATAAAAATCTAAATCTAATGGGATCCTTGCATAATTAACTTTTTAAGAGTGGTATATCAAAAACTTTTAGAAAATTACATACATCTCGAAAATATGTACATCACATTCATATGTATATTTTTGAAATCTACGTATTATATTCTATATTCTTGAAATTTATGTATTCCTACTGTTTGATTATATCTATTTAATCTAATTATAATTGAGTTTAGAGAACAAAAAATTAAAACACCTTCTATAATGGTCTAAAAAAATATTTTTATACTCTCTCTCCAATACTGAAGGGGAGACCCTCTCCTCTAGCACCCCCACTTCCCTCTATCGTCTCTATCTCTTCTCTTCGATCTCTTTCTACTCTTTTTCTCTCTCTTTTTTAAGAGAGATATATTTTAGTAAATTCGTCCATTATTATTAGAATGATAGTGAAATATTCCTCTCGCTCTGATGGTCAGCCGATTAGGGAGGCGCATAACTGACAATTTTGTTTTAGATTTCAAGGTCTACGTGTGTGTGAATATAGGATGTGTTTTAAAGGTACCTATCTAATTTTTCTTTTCCTTTTTTCACTCTTGGGAGGGAGTGGAGGATGTGCGTGGAAAAGTGACATAAAGCCGCCACCCACCGGTGAATACATAGGAGGCTCGATGATCTCCAGGAAGAGTAGGATTCATTGTAAGAAAGATTTTTGTGTTTCAAAAGTGCATAAAGTGCAATTCACATGAACAACTAACTTATGTGATATCATCCACATGAATTTGTAACCCATGTGACATCTAAAAAAATAGTGCCATATAGACTAGTTAATAAAGGACGGTGGAAGGGAATGGAGTTCCCTTCACCCCAGTGCACACCTATTGGATCAAAGCATGCATGGGAAGGAGTCTAATGTCCTCCCAGCTGATCAATTTATTCCCCACACTCCCTGAAAAAAGTTTTACCAGCCATTAATTTCTTGCTATTTGCCAAATGAAGGATGCAACGCATCACATTCTTGCCTGCTACAGCATTTTAATTTATGTCGAGATGAGGTCGACCAATGAGCATACCCCAGCTATGCCTCAGAGCTGTTCTACGTTTGAAGACGTACGTTGGTCTTCCTGCAGATGAGAAACTTCATTTTGGCCATTGCATCATTTGAGTGTTTAATTCGTTGCAGATGCTATGCACTCCCTCACTAAGCAGGCTGGAGCTAGGGGGCCTATACAGTACTATATTATCCTCTCTTCCTCTTTTCCAAAAGATTCCAATTATGGGATGATAACATCTAGGTACGTACTGAGATCGGCCGGGATAAAAGTCTTTTTTTTCTATCTAAAAAATACCCATACAGTGGAAGATGCTATTATCGCCGCTTATTTGGCATATGTAGATATATTGCTCAAATATATTCCATCACAATTCAAGGTGTGCCAGTGCAATGTTTTGCACATTGCAAACTATAAGCCAACATGGCATGCACGACAAACTTTAGATGATGGGTTGAAAAAAAGACAACAAATTAACTTCTTATAATTTTTCCCAGCTATTCAAATGCCTTATTGCAAGGGAAATAACAATAAAAGAGAGAGGTTTGCAGTCGGGGCCAAATCTGTCACAAAGATCAACCTTCTTGTCACAGTGCTGTACACTACAACCAACACCATGCTCTCACCTACCTTGAATAGCTGTAATTGACAAGTCATTCACCGAAGGACATGCGCTGCCACTTCTTGGTATTTCACTACCATCTTGGCCTGCCTCTAACATAAACATTGGTCTCTTTGGACTGTCCTGGATTGGAGTATCATTCTCCAACATGAAAACAACATTAGACATGAATGGCCTCTTATTAGCATGATCTTGCACGCATAACAAGCCCACATGCAAACATCTTGACACTTGTGCTGGAGAACTTGTGCTTGCGATGGATGAATCTAAGAAGTTCATTGGGTTGTCCTCCTTCCACATGTGCCAAGCCTGTGAGTAAAAGCCAACATAAAGCATTTCATTTCTCATATCTGAGTTGACCATGTGAAGGAAATTTTGCTGCAGCCTATAGATACCGACCAACGATCGAACCAGAGCATCTAAACTTACGTAATTTAGGAGGTTTAGGAGCACTTGATTGTGATAAAAGATGATGTTTCTACGACCACTTAGAATCTCCAAAAGCACCACTCCAAAGCTGTACACATCGGACTTGACCGAAAAATGACCTTCCATTGCGTACTCGGGCGACATATAGCCACTGCATGTCATCAACCAAACTTCGATTTAGTATTATATATATAAACAGAGTTCATCCATATCTATCATTTATTTGCATGACTCCAGCTATATATGGCAAAAAGAATGTGAAAATCTTATTTAGTATGGAATCATATATATTTGGGTCTGGTTAGCTGGTATATATGAATGAAATTCCATCAAGTGCACATCAAATAGATCTAGATCTAGTACTAACTCTTCAAAACATAGATAACTCAAAAATAAAAGCATAATTATATGGTGTGAAACTTGCATAACACACTTACTATGTCCCAACGACTTTGTTTGTGAAGCACCGACTCTCGTTTCCTCCAAACGTCCTTGCGATTCCAAAGTCAGATATTTTTGGGCTCATGTCCTCATCTAATAAAATGTTGCTAGCTTTCAGATCTCGATGAACTATCTTAAATCTTGAGTCTTCGTGCAAATACATCAGCCCGCGAGCTATGCCTTTGATGATGTGGAAGCGCTTTTCCCAATCTAATTGTGCTTGCTTGGTTGAGTCTACACATGTGAAAGAGAGAGTGCACTGTTAAGTCATGATGCTAGTCAACTAGTCGGTTATTGTTTTAATATACTTTAAATTTAATTATTGTAGCATTTTTATTTTTGTTGAAAAGATGGCCAGGAGTTCTTAAAAGATGTAAATAATTAAGAGTATAGGGTTAAATATGCGAACCAAATAAAAAGGTACTCAAGCTGCTATTTGTCACATATTCATATATCAATATCCTTTCTTCCCCCTGGATGCAGGAACCCAACAGCTTGACTAGGTTTCTGTGTTGAAGCTTAGCAATCAAAGAAACTTCGTTCTTGAATTCTTCTTGGCCTTGGCTTGAACCTTTAGACAGTCTTTTAATGGCTACTTCCTCTCCTGTTGACATGATTCCCTGAAATGCATGAGTAAATTTGAACAGTTTCAATGGAACTTGTTGAACCTATATTGGAATAATGATCCATTTAATACAGACAAAGGCATAAAGAATGAAAGTATTTTCTCCAATAGTGAAGGGTACTTGAGAGCAACGTAGAATGCTTAGACCTTAAAACTTTGCCAAAACCCCCTTCTCCAAGCTTGTTGGAATCAGAGAAGTTGCTGGTGGCAGCTGTTATACACTCAAAACTCAGTGATTGCACGTCTTCATCACCTGCTTCTTTCCCAGGTTTGGTAGATGTCACTGAGCTTATGAAAGCATGATGCCGCATTTGTTGCCCTTTTCTCCCTTTTCAAAAGCCCAAAGCATGGTATGATTTTAAGAAAATGGTGAACTTGATACACGAGAGGAACTTCACTAAATTTACAAAATTTGTACCTCTTAGTGTCTTCTTGTACCTCCATGCAAGACAGATGAGTATTGCAGCGAGTACTACTCCGATAATAGGCATTATGATGAATCTGATAACCCTTCCTCTCCTGTCTGCATATGAAAGCAACTTGCATCATATCAACATCCATCTAATGTGCTGTAAAAAAATGAAAGAGAGAAATGGAAGGCCTTTAATGTGCTGAAGAAACTTTGCTTAATTAAGAGACCAAGGCCCCTTCTTCTAGATACCAACGGAGATGTGGGTAAAAGAGGACCAACACCTTTCAGACTTGAGGTTTTCTGGTTCAAAAGGATGACTGTATGGAAGTTATCAAGGAAGCTTGGGGCAAGGAGAACAGGGGGGTGGGTCTTTACATGTTCGCAGGCAAGCTCAAAAGAACAAAGGAGGCACTCAAGTTTGGAATAAGGAGATTGTGGGAAACCTCAGAATTCAGATAGAAACACACCAAGCCCTGATTTGCAAACTTCAGGTGATGGAAGCCAGAGATCCGGCCAACCCAGAATTTCAGAGAAAATTAGATCCACTGAAATGAGGCTACAGTAACTGCTACACCTGAGGAAGTGCTATGGAGACAAAAGGCTAGAACTCAGTGGCTTAAAGAAGGGGATAGCAACACTAAATTCTTCTATCTATCTACTATCATTAGAAGGAGGTAGAACAGAATTGAATACCTAATAGATGAGGTGGGCAGTAAACTGCACAAACAGGAGGAAATCTGTGAGGAGTTAGCTACACACTTCCAGGAGAGGTGGACTTCTGACTGGGCAGCGCTATCTGAAATTGATAATACCTTGCCTTTGAAGTGCCTATCCAGAGAGGAAGCTGCTGCACTTGAAAGGAAAGTAACCATGGCTGAAGATGAGGAAGTTATCAACCAACTACCTGGTGGAAAAGCTCCTGGTCCAGATGGCATGTCTGGAAACTTCTATAAGAAAGCATGGGGGGATATCAGTATGATGTATTTTATGCTATTCACTGCTTCCTTGCAACAGGTATGCTGCTTAGAACCAATGCCACTTTATAGCCCTGATTCCCAAGATTGATAATCCCAGGAGAGCCAAAGATTTCAGACCAATAAGTTTATGTAATGATTTCTACAAAATCATAGCAAGAATCCTAGTAAATAGGCTTAGAAAGGTGATAGGAAATTTGGTATCGATGGAACAATCTGCATTCATCCCTGGACAATCCATTATAGATATACTCTGGTTGCTCAAGAGCTGGAACATGCTATGAAAAGAAAGAGAAGACCCAGAGATCTGATCCTCATGAAGTTGGATATGGAACAAGTGTAATGTTTCGGGTCTCTTATCGGATCCTTGGTTGGGTCTGGTATTGGTCCTGTCATGTTGACGACAAGGGTGTTGTCGTTGACTGTTGTTAACATCCAGAGTAAGGCCGTTGACTTGAGGTTGGCGTCCAGAGAGGTGGACGTTAGTGGTTGAACTTGGCGACAAGCGATATTGACGTCTACTGTTTGGCGGTTTGGTAGACGGCAGCAGATGTTGACGTCGACTTGTCGGGCCTGTTGAAATATGACAGACCGAGGGTTGTTCTTTTTCCCTCTCCTTTTCTCTTCTTCCCTCCACTTTGATCCCTTGTTCGTTCCACTTCTTCTGTTAGGTTGGCGGGAGTTCGTGGGAGGTTTCTGGTGCGCATGGCGCAGTTGGATCGGCGGGTATTAGCGGTATTTCGGCGTATTTTGCGCGGATAGTCCGGGGGGTTCCGGCGTGATTCGCAGTTATTTGGGAGGTTCTTCTTCGTTCTGAGGTAGGGACTTAACCCCTTAACCCTTCCTCTACGGATTAGCATGCTTAATTGGCGTAGTGTAGCATGTTAATTGTGTTTTAGGGTTGGGTTACGTTTACCGGGATTTTTGGGTGTTTTGGGCAATCCAAGTGCTGGATTGTGGTTTCCCAATCCCAGGTAGTGAATGTGGTATTGAGGAACTGTTCTCCTCTTTTGGTTTGTGTTTTATAGGATGGTTTTGGCTCAAATTGGGTTGGTCTGGTGCCTTAGGGTTTGCTGGTAGCCGATGATATTAACGTCAATATCGGTTGACGTTAAGATCATTGACTGGGATATAGACGGCAGGATCTGTGGTCGTTAAGTAGAGGTTGACGGCTAGGGCTTGACGTTTATGTCTTGAGTTGGCAGCAATCGATGTTGCCGTTAAGCTCTTGGTGTTCCAGCAGGCCTTAGTTATGTGTTGTGGGGTCTACCTGTTAGTACGGTTCGCCAGGCATGAGACTGTGACTCATCTGTGCGTACGTGTGGTTGTCAATGTTGTGACGTGACCAAGGGTGTCCGTCTGTCTAGTAGACTGGCGTGTGGGGGTCCTCCGCTAGTGAGCCAGGACGTGGGAGCGTCTCCGTTCTGTGCGTACTCCTTGTGGTGGTTTTGAGCCGGTCTCCGTGGAGCCCCTTCTCTACCGCTAGGTCGGGCGTAGGGGGAAAACCGGTCGTGGACCAGACGTGAGAGAGAGCATCTGTAGTGTGCACACGTGGCTGGGGTTAGACTCTGTGGTGTCGGGACGTCGAGCTGCAGGCCCTAGCTGAGTCCTACTTGTTGTGTGTGAGTGGTTGCGCCGAGCCGCGAGGTTTACGGTTTCCACAACGCACTCCTGTTGGGGGAGACGCGTGTTGTTACTAGTTTCAGTTGTGTGCGAGGTGTTCTTGCTTTCTGCCTTTACTTTCTGCACTTAGTACTGTAGCCGGTGGGGATTGTGTTGCCCTACTGGGTCTCTTTTCTTGAGACTCACTCCCTTCCCTTTCAGGTGGGTCTTCGTCGACTCCCGCGCTAGGCGAGTCTAGTCACTCCGACGCTCGTGCGCTCTAGCTACCTTGTGAGTAGTACTTTTACTGTTCTTTCTGTACTCTGTACTTCTGGTGTACTCTAAGTTGTACATGATATATTTCATATAATGGAATTATATTTTGTGCCATGGTGTGTATCTTCTTGTATATATTCTCCTCGGACGCTTCTTTTCTTATCCTTCCGAGCTTGTCTCGTGGGTTGACGGGTCAGGTTCGGGTTACTGGTTGGATACCGGTAATGCGGATTCTGGGTCGTCACAACAGCGTATGATAGAGTCAAATGCACATGTATTGATAAAGTGCTGCAGATGATGGGTTTTGGGGTTAGATGGAGGAATTGGATTCATGTATGCTTCTCCTCTACATCCATGTCTGTCCTAGTAAATGGTAGCCCAGGAAGATGGTTTAAACCGTCCAGAGGTCTTAGACAGGGTAACCTACTTTCCACCATATCTCTTTGTTCATATGTCAAAGCTTCTTTCAGCAAACCTTCATAGGGCTAACTCTCAAGGAAGAATTGAAGGCTTCAAAGAGAAAAAGATTAGCTTGTCTATTAATCATCTCCTTTATGCGGATGATGTGCTTCTTATAGCCGAGGGCAACGAGGCAGAGATAAAGGTATTTAAAGAAATTGTTGAAGGCTATTGCAGCCAAACAGGACAAGCCATAAACTTCAAGAAATCTAAACTGGAGATTGGCCATGTTGCTAAGCCACAGGTGTTAGAAACATCGAAGCCTGCATCAATATGTCCAACACCAATTGCATTGGGAGGTATCTGGGGGTCCAAATCACGCATTCTAGGCCTGCGGAGAAAGCCCTCACCGATGTTTGCAGACTGATATAAAACAAACTCAAGGGTTGGAAGGGCAATTCCTCATCCATGGCAGCTCGGGGTGAAACATGTCTTATTGGCCATACCAACTTTCTGGGCTGCTACGATAAACTTCAGAAAGAAACATGCTGACCATGTAGAAAGATTTTCAGAAACTTTATTTGGAAGGGAGATAAGGACACCAAGGGGTTGTACCTTATCGGATGGATAACCTCAAGCTTCCAATGGAGAATGGGGGGCTGGGAATTACGGACTTACATGATTGCAATTCCGCCCTCATGCTCAAACTGGTTAACAGAATTAATTCAGAACAGGGTAACTGCTGGATGGAATTGGTTAGGGACACATACATGAAAAAGAGGAAGATGGAAAATATATATTCTTCTGTCAATATGTCGGACACTTGGAAAGAATTGCCATGGAATATAAGAAACATAAACATGTTTTCGGATGGATGCCAGGGAATCGTAAAAGCATCAGAATTCTCCATGACAACTGGCTAAATGGGAGAGGTCTAAATAGGTTGCCTTAGTGTTCAAAGCAGATGAATTGGTGAGGAGGATAGGTTGGAGATGCTACTGTCTAGAGGTGGAGGACGGAATATTGATAAGCTCAGACAGATTTTCCCAGACTCTCTAGTCTCAATCATTCTCAATATACCTTCTGTAGATGGTGATGTAGAAGATGTCAGAATTTGGAGGCTAGACAAACATGGAAAATTCACCACAAAAGGAGCTTATGAGCACATAAGGGAAAGTAAATTAGAAAAACATGTGAGCATCAACTCCTGCTGGACAGAGATATGGAAATGACCCACACTACCAGGATAAGGATCTTTTTGTGGAAAATAGCATGGGCTTCCGACAAGCCACCTACCTATTCAATTGCAAGATTTTAATGAGTCCTCAATGTCAACTGTGTTTGGAAAATGAGGAAAACCAACAACACCTGTTCTTTCACTGCAAGGGAATATGTCATGTGTGGAAGGAAATTGCTGAATACCTAAAATGGAGGACACTACCAAACTGTATGAAGGAACTTTGGGAGATATGCAACAGAGAAAGACTATGGAGTTCTAAAGCTACCAAGGCAGTGATTGCTTTTTCCATTGACGCCATATGGAAGAGAAGAAAATGACTTCATCTTTAGGGAGGTTATAGACTCATAAGCTTTCCGATGATGCAGTGATCCACACTGCCATAAGCTTCATCAACGAAACTCAGAAAAGAAAGTTTGGAAATCAACACCCCAACATGGTTGCTGTTGGAAGGAACAAGGGGAGCACTGACTACTCTGCTGGTAAATTGGTCAGGAATTCGCACGACACTGAAGGGTGGAGAAAACCTAAAGCAGGATGGCTGAAAGGAAATTTTAATGGTGCGAAGAAGGAAGAAAGAGATCTGTTTCATTCAGGAGCTAGGTACATCATTGGCAATGAAATTGGTGAACCGGTGGCTGCAGGTGCCCTCTATCTGCATCAAGCCTCCGTCCTTAAAGCAGAAATGATTGCCACCCAAACCTGTGTTCAGCAAGCAGAACAATTCAGGACAATGAACTACCATGGTCTGTTAATTTAAGGGGACAATATAGAGATCGTTAGAGCAATTTTAGATCCAAGAAGGCACCTATGGAAATTAAGGATTTGGCTGTGCAACCAGAAACATACTGACAAGTGGAAGTATCACTGCGTGCAAATCATTCCAAGAACACTTAATAGAGCTGCTGACTGGCGAGGATACCAAAGTTTAGCATGAACTGGTCTACTACCCTACCAGAGGAACTCATGAAAATATGCTTGCAAGATATCAAGAAGGAAACTTCAGTGAAAGAAAACCCCCTTGACTCTTTTGTAACTGGGTTCAGATTTTTTTTGTTGACACTGGTCTATCCTAGTGGCCAACTGCATAGGAACTAGGCTAGTATGAACTTGTTTGTTTATGCAGGTTTTGGGAACCATTTAGGTTCCTCACTATTATCAAAAAAAAAAAAGGGGGGGGGGATTAGATAAGGATGTTCCAAAAGAGGACTATGATCATCAGCTGTTTCAAGATCATTATAAAGAAAAGTTCACCATATTCGGATTGTGGGTATGATCAGAACAATTCCCAAATCTGATCAGATCAAAATTTACGGCTACACAGCTATTCGGGGCCCATAGTGATGCTGTCTATACTCTTTTCACAATCATTAGAACAAAAACGAAGATAAATGATGTTTAACGATATGCAAATAATCAATAAATCCCACAATTAGCATGAAGCAGCAAGAAGAAGCCTTAATTAACTTTGTTCAAAAACTCACAGCATATCTGATATCTATATGCATATATTTGTATACATACCAGAGTGGGGGCTATACGAAAGACGGAAATGTAAGCTTTCCCCCGGGCTGGAAGCCCGGTATTGCACCAGATCCATCAAGTCGCCGTGCCAAACGAAGCATCGGGCGGTAGTGACGTTAATGTTCGTGGCGTTGGCGTGCGCGTAGGCCGTGCAGGAGCAGTTGCTCCGGCAGGCTCCCTCGCAGTCCCTGACGCTCGTCACCTGCTTCAGGTAGACCATCTTGTCGGGCAGCTTCATGGCGCCCACCGAACCGAACACGTCGTTTTGGTCGCACCTCTCGCTCCCTACCGCCGGCCTGGCGCACCCCGCAGAGTGGTTCCCCCTGTTCCACTCCGACAGGACTCGGGGCTCGTGCCCCGGCAAGCAGTTGCACGTCGGCCTCCCGCTGCCGGTATTGTTGCAGAACCCGAAGGGTCCGCAGGCAGTGTAGGCCTCGCACGCATTAGTACTGTCGGTGTTCGACCACAGCGACACCCACCGCATGGAGCTGTTCGACCAGTAGAGGATCCGAAGAATCCCGTCGTGGTCCAGGTGAACTCTTTGCAGCGGCGAGTTCGAGGAGGTGAACGTGATGGACAAGCCTTCGTTGGTGCTGTCTTGGATGAAGAAGTAGGAGGCGTTGTAAAGAACCCCATCCCACGGGTTGTACCTCCAGTACGTCTGGTTATTTCTCCAGAGGATCACCTGCTGGACTGTGGCGGGGTCGATGCCCATGGTGAAGTCCCCCGGCGAAGGATCGGTCGCGCTCTTCCACGATAGTAGGCGGTTGCTGCGGCTGGTGGCAGTGTCGAACCACAACGTCATGCTGGGGAGGCCCGTGTTGCCGCCGTAGTCGAAGCTCTGCCAGAAGATGTTGCCATTGCCGGCCTGCAGCACCACGTTTCCAGTGCTCTGGAGCACGACTGTCAGGAGTAAAAAACCTGCCGGGCCGCCGCCGCTGGTGCTGCTAGTGGTGTTGGCCGACCAGAGGACGTTTTGCGCTGAGTCGGTGACCACCAGGTCGGAGTAGTCGCTGAGGCGGAGAACAACGTCAGAGGTTCTGTGAAAGGCATCTCCCGGTTTGCGACCCACACAACCGTTCTGTTTCCGGGAAGATTGTTGTACCAGACGCCCAGGTAGCGGCGGGGTGGGGAGGCGCCCAGGGTGAAGAAGCCCAGAGCGAAGGTTCCCCCGTTTGAGACGAGGGTCCGGTTGATGGCGAGGGACTCGCCGGGGTTGAGCCTGTCGACTGTGAGGGAGAGACAGAGAAGGAAACACGACAGCAGGAGCAACAATGTGAACAGGGGCAATAGAGCCATCTTTGCTCCTTCCTCCTCCCGCTCCTCTGCAATCCTGAGCTTTATCTTCTGATCGGCTTGGCGAAGGAGACTGAAGAGACCCGAATGTTGACTACCCGGAAGCTTCTGTTTGTCCGGAAGTGGCGGCTGGTTCGAGCGGGACGAGTTGCATTCCCACAGTCATGTCGGTCGAGGAGCACCAAGAAATTTGCGTGGATCTTACCAAAACGGCGACCCATTCCCACATGGTCAATACGTCTTTTGCCTTCTCGTTTACTGGAGCGCGTCATCGGATTTGTAGATGGAGGAAAGCGAGTGTCAACTCACCGAGTCAAACTCCGAGTCGTCTCTCACGCAGGTCCTTGGGACAAGAAAGGATATGACTTCTCTTTGATCAGGGGTGCAACTGTGCGTAAGACTGTTTATAATTCAGTTCAAATTAAAAATTGAATCAGATTGACGGATTGGGTTGGATGCGAATTTGTATAATGGGAAAATTATTGGGTCCCTATCAGATATGATACTTTAAAATTGATTATACTTAACATGAGATGATCAAAATATAACACCAGATATATTTTAAAATTATTAGAGTTATTTTGAAAAATGTTAAATTTTGTTAATGCTTGAGTACGAGGTCGGCTCAGGTTAAGTAGCTCCCAAGGGACGATGGCGCGCTCTGCATGCGTTGCCGAGCTTCTACTAGTAAGATCACCGAGTGATCTCAGTGGAGAAGGATTCCGTCGATCAAGCCAATTCGAGAGGTCGGAGTTAAAAAATTTGGGGTTAGAAGTTACGCATCTGTTTTGCAAAAGATATCTCTCCTTTTTATAGGGGTTCCATGAGCTGAAGTATGGGAAGTGAGTTGTGGACGTGCCCACGAAACCATCCTGGATTCCCATTAATTGGAGTGATGGATGGTGGGCGTGATTGGATTGATTCCGAATACTTCGGGCCAGTGATCGTGCGTGGCCAATAGTGTGATCTCTGGGACTTGCCGTTGCTGAACCTTCCCACTATTGTTGTGCTAGGTCAGTTAGCAGACGTGACCGCGATCTTCGGGCCTTCTAGCCAATGAGCTTTCCTTTATGGTCTTGCAGGTCAACATTTAGAAAGCCAAGGCAGGCGCACTTCCACCGAGGACCATGATGGAACTCGACTCATCTGAAAGCTCGCTCCTCACCTCGACTTGACTATTCGGTAACAACTCGACGTACTTTACTTTATGACCGGCTCCCGAGGGCCGATCTGTGTAGCTGACATATCAACCTCTACTCGGGATGGGTCGTCTGTTTGGCCAGTTCGTCACCTCGGCGGACGCTGCCCAGAAGAGGCTCTTCGTCCGGTTACCGAGGATCGACCTGTATCAAATTTGATTTAGCATAATTTGATTTGACTTAGTTATGTTCTTTCATATTCTGTCATGTTTGATTTACTCTGAAATTATTTTGTTTTTAATTAAACCTCTTTTTTGGGTTTAGTTTCTACTTGTTAGTTTTAATGTGAAGTTTTATTTGATCACAGACTCTTCCTTTTAATTTTGTTTTTCTCATTTTAAGTTGTGAATTTAAGTTGAAATTTTATTTCTAATTTAGTTCAAAATTAAATACTCAAATTGAGAGTTATTTGATCAATTTACTTTATTTGATCCTAAATTTCGGACTTACTTTGAAATCACTGCATTTGTTTAAAGTTGTTTTGTGTATGTGCTTTTTTTTTATTTTTTTCAAGGGTGGGTTGCGGACCCACCTCGGCTGGAGTATTTAGTCTTAGTTTTTTTCAAGGTGGGCTGGTGGGGATGCCCGCTGAGTGTGTATGTGTTTTTTTTTTTTTTTTGAAAAATACTTGTTGTAAATAGTCACGGTGGTAATTTATAACAAATTCAACTTCCCATTGGGGGACATCTACCGACCCACCTCGGATGACGTATTTGGTTTTGGTTTTGTTCCTTTTAAGTGGGGTGCCGATACAGAGCGAGCAAGAGGTGATTCGGTGGGATATGATTTTGAATTTTTTATGGTATTTTATTTATCTGTAATATCTTCATTAGTCTTCATTTATTTATTTATTTTATCTTTATAACTATTTATTCGCTTATGTATTTATTATGTTGCCGGAGTTCATTTTGACGTGTCTCAAACTATCTAGACCCACTATGTGGTCGCACCGAAGACCATGTTTATTACATCATCATCCACCAGACTAGCTCATGACTTCATTTGTTTAAATAAATACACACCATGAAATATTGGGAAACATGATGAGAGAGAATGTAAAAAAAAAATTTGACCGATGAGAATACAATGATCACGAGAAGTCAAATATGGTTAGTGAGAGTCATCGGATGAAATTGTAAAAATCATATAAGAGAAAAGTCATAGACTGTCTGCAACCATTTTAGGATCACTGGGCCTCAAATGGGCCAACAGCCCAAGAAGAAATGCACATCCGCTGCAAACAAGCAAATGACATGCACCGTAAATACACAAAAGAGAAGGGTCAGTCCTATACTGGGGTTGCCACATCAGCCCTCAAAAGGCGCCCCTTTAAAAGGGCCCTTTTCCCATGCAGAAGAAAGCAGACCGCAAAGAGGGAAGAAGGGAGCGGCAGCCAGAAGCGAGGCAGAGATTTTCCTTTCCTTCTTGCGTCTTTGGAAGGAGGAAAAGGGAAGGAAAGTTGCAGCGGCGCTGCAGTCTGGTGTGTGAAAGAAAAGGAAGGGAGAGGGTGAGTATTCAAAAAAAAAAAAGGGATGTAGCAGTGAGAGTATGAGAGATGGGGGTGCTGGTTTCCGATGTGGATCCTCCCTGTTATTGTCAATTTTCTTCTCTATCTCCATTGTACTCTCCTTCTTCTGAAATGAAGAGATATACTCGCCACACAGAATTGTGCAATTTTCTTGTTCATGGTTTCTTTCCCTTTCGATATGTCATTTCTTTCTTTTACTGTGCGTTCGTAAAGGGACATCTGAGGGGTGTTGAGGAAAGGCATGTGGCATCCTATATCGTGGATTGTCATATGAACTTTCTGTCCCCATTTAAGTTTTGTTTCATCTCCCTCATCCATTCCGTTTAAGGCGTGAATAGTGAATCAACTTTGCATGTAACGAGTTTGGGCTTTTCCATGCCTTTAACTCGATCTGCAAAAGGGAAATTATACAATACTATGCGCATCTGGATTCCTTCTATTTTTTTTAGGATTTATCCGAACATTGGGCGTCCCCCTCTGCATGTGCTTGATCTCTCATATACTATGTATGCGCAGAGGCGTCCCAGAATAGTAACCCACCATGTCACTTTTATGTATTTTGGTACTGATCTCTCATCCTTCATATGATGTGTATCAGTCATCAAATTGAATTTGATTTTAGTTATTCAAATTTTCCTCGGAACCCTTGTTTTGCGCACAAGAAATGTCAATGGAGTTGCAATTTACTTGCCTCTTATTGGATGTTGAAGGCCTTGAACGGCAGCCCTGCACAGTGCTTGTGCAGTGCTGCCGTTTAGCCTCCTTCTCCATTATTGGTTTACCCATCGCTGAACTGTCTGCTTCCTGCCATTTTGGGGGCTGCCGTTCAAACTATCATAAGTTTTAACGGTCTGCCGTTCAGAATATCATGGGTTTTGAGGGCTGCCGTTCAGAATATCATGGGTTTTGAGGGCTGCCGTTCAGAATATTATGAGTTTTGAGGGCTGCCGTTCAGAATATCATGAGTTTTGAGAGCTGCCGTTCAGAATATCATGAGTTCTGAAGGCTGCCGTTCAGAATATTATGAGTTTTGAGAGCTGCCGTTCAGGATGTCCAAGTGTTTTGGGGGCTGCCGTTCAAAGAATTATATGTTTTGAGGGCTGCCGTTCAAAGTATTTATGTTCTGAAGGGCTGCCGTTCAGAATGTTTTATAGTTTGGAGACTGCCGTTCAGAACATTTTATGCTTTGAAGGCTGCCGTTCAGAGTGTTCAAACTTTTTGGAGGGCTGTCGTTCTGAATATCGTGTGTTCCGAAGTCTCACCGTTCACCCCGTTCACCATTCACCTCTTTTCTCCATTAAAATCCAGTACCCCTTTGTTTAAGGTGGTTCAGTGACGCAATGCTTTGAGGGTCGCCATTCAAGCCATCTCCCGGCCTCGGCATATACCGGTGTTCTTGAGGATGCCTCAGAAACCGGTGCCTTGTGCCTTGATGTTGTTGCCTCGACATTACATCTTGTTGGCATCGTCTCCATTGCGGTGGACGGATGTCATTACACCCCCCCAAGCGTTCAAGCTAAGGGGAGGTGCTGCCGGATTTTTGTCTCGAATCTGCCATTCTTTTTTAACGATAATATTATACATTTGTGCCGACGTGGTCACTGGATAACTCGTGTTTAATTCAGTATCATTGGCAAACAGCGTATTGCCTTTATTGGCGAACATTGTTTTGTGTGCACCATCTCGGGTTCATGGATGAGTGTACTTGAATAACGCCCCGACATATGGTAGGCAGGGGCAGTTAATCTCAAATCGGATTATATTACATGACTGGTTTTCCGCGAGTTTAAACATCATTTCTCCAGTCATGATTTTACCAATTTGTGTGACATTTATGTGTGTATGAACGAGGCAAATAATATTGGTGTAACGTAGGTGTAACGTACATCACCCGATCGACATGTCACGCACGAGAACAAATAAATGAGATAACAAAAGAAATAATAATAACAATAATGAGTGAAAATAATAATAATAATTGAATAGAAATCACAAACAATAAAAAAAATAGATAACAACAAATGAGAAAATCAATAGAAATTAAATGACCAAAAGGTAATAACAAGAAAAGACAGCAAATGAATCGAGAAAATAAATCAACAAAAAGGAGGAAATTAATTAATAAAAAAGAAATGATGAAAATAGATAAAATACCGAAGAGAAATAAATAATGTCATTTAAACAAACAAACCTGCCATTCAACATCCATACCCCTGCCGTTCAACCCTCCGCACCTAAAAGGCTGCCGTTCAACTTTCTATACACAAACCCTGCCGTTCAACTTTATCGGCAGGCACCACAACCCCTGCCGTCCAACTTTCTCTGCATACACACATACCTGTCGTTCAAGCTTCCAAAGAAAAGAAAGGGTCTGCCGTTTAGCCCCCCTTCATACATACAAGACCCTGCCGTTCGCACCCCTGCCGTTCAACATTTCATACATACAAAACCCTGCCGTTCAGCACCCCTGCCTTTCAGCATTTCATGCACGCAGAACCCTGCCGTTCAGTTCTTTGCACAAGCTCCACCCCCTGCCGTTCAGCACTCTAAGTACACTTGAACCACCCTGCCGTTCAGCATTGTGCGTGTGCACAAGCTCCACCCCCTGCCGATCAGCACCCCCGCACACAACATACCCTGTCGTTTAGCTACCCATACCTGTGTGCACAAACTCCCACACATCCCTGCCGTTTAAATCCAACAAAACCTATCTTTAAACCCTGCCGTTCAAACAATTAACCTTCCTCGCACACACACATGAGCCTCTCCCCATTCTAACACATCCCTCTCTATCTCTCTCCCCTCATTTAATGCATACACACACACCATTAAATCTCATACACACCCATAAATTTACATACGCATGCACATACGCAAACTCATCTCATCTTTCATTTAATAAAAAAATGATAATAATGAGATAATAATAATGATGATAATAAAAAAATAACTCAAATGAAAGAGAAAAAAAGAAATAAATCAAATCATCCAAAAATAAATCTAATTGTCATAACTTTAAATTAAGTTAAAAAAAATACAGCATGATAGTCTCATAAAAAAAAAGGGAAGGGGAGATTTCAAATCAAATAACAAAGAAACGTGAATAATTCCAATCAAAGATAAATACAAAAAAATAGTTTCAAATAACCCAAAGTTATGAGAGAGTCAAAAATAATATAATATCTTAAATAAAGAGCCAATCAAATAATTTCGGATCACATATTTTAACCTGGAACCAAAGTCTCAATAAATCTCAAACTCAAACAATCAAGAGAACTAATTTCAAATAAGAGAAGTCTGAAATCAAATAAAAGTCCCTTATCAAATCAAATAACCAAAAAGATTAATCAAACTAAAAGGCCAACAGATCAAGAGACAATCTGATAAAAGATTAAACATGATTAAAACATTGTGAAAGAATAAAAACAAATCGAATCAATAATACTAAAATTAACTCAACTCCTTTTAATAAATCTGAAATAACATCAAAAAAAATTGCATCAACTAGATTTACTTTTCTACGCATATCTTTTATCGGGTGTTTCCGCTTAAGGCCACAAGACTCTTTATTCTGGCGATTAATCAAAAGTTTTCCCTCTTAGAGGGATGTAATTAACGTCGTTGCGCTTAGGTAACGACGGGATCTTGGTCCCGACCGATCTCCATTTTCGTTTGACGAAGTCAAACGGCGCGTAATAGACTCAACGCCCTCCGACTCTCGGAGGCAGAACATGTTGTCGCTTTGGTGACTGGTACGCTGCGCTCCGCGATTACCGATTCATCTTTCGTTACAGTGGCTTACTTAGCACTAAACGGGACTTGAATTTGTAATATACGGGTACACACATGAGAACATGATAAATAATTTTTAAATTTTAAATAATTTGTGGTGGATCATAAAATCCATTTCCACATAGACTCAAAAGTGCGGGAAAAAATTCAGCACCAACTTTGGAGACGTACTAACAAGAGAGTCGGGATACGTTGAGACCAAAACGATGGAGCAAACAAACATAAACAATTTTTCTGCCATTAAAATAGTGCTTAATATTCTCCAATATTGCACATATTCACGAGTCGGGCGGCTAAAACATGGCTTTTAACTCGCCGGATCATAATGTGTTACGTGAAATGGGGTTGGGTTAGGGGCATCCAATGTCCAAAGGGAGGAAGAAATGTATTTCATGCACTAAAAATATTTAAAGTCAAAGGAAGGGAGATAGGACAAGTTGCATTTAATGCATAGGAACAATCTAAAGAAAACAAAAGAGAAGTTACGCTTAAGTAGAAGGGGCTACTATTGAGACTCCAGGCGGTGCTGACAGGGTTATGGGGAGACCCCTCTCTACTTGGCATTGCCTTCCTCGTAAAAATAGTAGAGAAGCATTAGCTAACAATTTTAATGTCCACAGTGGTCAGCTCAACATATCGAACCCAGCAAGACGGGTCAGCCCAATAAATGTGTGTGGAACACAACAGAGCAAGGCTGGGAGAGAGTAAGTGCACACACTTCTCTTCCCAAAAGTATTGTATATATAGATGACTACTGTCATGGGAGTTACATGGATGAGGATATATGATATCCCCATCAATGAGGGGAATGGTTACAATAGTACTAGTGAGAGACTTGTAAGAGAGGAATGCTCGATAGAGTCACCTAGCTTATCTTGTACGGCTATTGATATCGATAACCATCGCCGACGTGGAGCCCGGTCGGGCCCACAGTCGGTGCCGATGAGAGGTCGTCGGATGGGACGACAGGGTCCTCGGCTAAGGATCCCCTCGTTCCCAAGTAAGCAAACCAGGCTATCCCTACTTACCCCAAGATTGTATGCCGAGCAAGGAAAGGATCTAAGATCCCGGAGCACGACAGCTCCTCCACCCCTAGCTAGCAATCGCCAGCTGCGACCCAAAAGATAACACCCGGTGATTGCGCCCCTTACCCTAGGGCGCTGACTCCACGAGGAAATATGCATGGCTAACTAAGGCAGGGGGTGAAGCGGCCTGACTGAGCCTCCCTCTATAAAAACAAAGGAGACGCTTCAGACCAAGGTATGCTACTCGTGGCATAAGAACTCTCTCATTCTCTTTTTCTTTTACTTGACTTGGGCGTCGGAGTGTCTCCCCACCGGGGCAACTCGGTGGTCTTGCAGGTATACCTTCCGCCGACGACAAGCCGCCATCGCCTTGGAGCCCACACGAACTGACCCCGGTCAAATCCCCCATTGCTCGTGCAGCAACAACTATCACACATGCTATCAGAGCAAGGTAAGGAGAGACTGCTCATATTTCTCCTCCCAAGAGCACTGTATATATAGATGTTACATTGTCACAGGAGTTCCATGGAAGAGGTTGATATCTCTGCGAACGAGGGGAATGGTTACAACATTGGTTTGAGATATATTGAAAGAGAAAGGCTTATTGTATTTGCACATTGCACTTTAGATATAATATAATTAACAACAAATCTATGTGACATCCAACAATTAAATTGTTACTTTATCACTCCTCATAAGAGAGACGTCACATGGATTATTGTCTAATCAAGTGCAATGTGTAAGTGCAGTAAGTCCTTCTCATATTGAAAAGAAATGCATAGCAAAGTTACTGTACTTATCTTGTGCAGCTGTCACCGTGCTTACCATAAGGTGTGTAACCTCTAGATCTATCACCTTCATTTTTAATAAACATATATATACAAAAACAAATAAAATATTTTAAGCATCATTTTTTTATCTCCGTCACTGTTGGATCTCTGAGTATATTTTATATCTATAAGAGAGGCAAACATGTAAATACAAATCTAAGAGGGATTTATATGCGTAAAAAAAACCCTAAATTATATAGTAAACAGGGTTTGAGACCGACTTTTCGTCCCTTTTCTGACGTCTCAAATACCCCATTAATTGCAAGAGGAAAACTTTTTGCAGCGGCGGATCAAACCCATCACAAAGATCAACCTTTTCTACGACACAGTTAAGCACACTCGGTATCTCATCGCCCTTCTACGGCAGTAATTGACAAGTCATTCACTGAAGGGCATGTACTACCACTTTTTGGTACTTCACCACCCTCTTGTGCTGCCTCTAACATGAACATTGGCCTGTTTGGTTTGTCATGGATAGGTGTATCGTTCTCCAACATGAACACAATGGAGGACATGAATGGCCTCTTATTAACATGGTCTTGCACACAAAGCAAGCCCACATGTAAACATCTTGACACTTGAGCTGGAGAACTTGTGCTTGCGATAGATGAATCTAAGAAGTCCATCACATTTTCCTCTTTCCACATGTGCCAAGCCTGTGATAATCCAGCATATATACAGAGCATTCTAATTATCTTGGAGTTTTAAAAATTTTAGGTTGCAATAAAGATGAGAAAAAGGCATTTCAACTCACATAAGTTAGGAGGTTTAGGCAGACTTCGTTGTGATAAAAGATGTTGTTTCTCCGACCACTTATAATCTCCAGAAGTAGAACCCCAAAGCTGTACACATCAGACTTCACAGAATAGTGACCTTCCATTGCGTACTCCGGTGACATATAGCCACTACATTTCATCATCCAAATTCTGATTTAGTGCATATAACAACTACATTACATCAACCAAAATCAGATTTAGTGCCATATAAACACTTCCTGGATATGCTGTAAATTGTATCCATCGATCATTTGCATGCCTCTAGACCATACCATGAGGGAAAAAAAGTTGCTTCCTAATCAGTAGGCAAATCTATATAGTTCCTAAAAGATTATGGTCACCAAGCTATGCATGAGATTGCATTGAATTAAGACATACTCTAAGAATTAGAATGGACAGTTACTAAATGTCTCAGATATATGTAAGTGAGATTTATATTGATATGACATTCACAAATTTTATACGCATGTGTTTAGGACGGATAATAATTACCGTCTATCCAAATGTAAACCGCAAATTTTTCTCATGATCAGGTAATGCTTAATCATAAACAAAAGTACGTGACATGCATTATTGCATCACGAACACACTTACTATGTTCCGACCACTCTGTGTGTGATGCATCGACTCTGGTTTCCTCCAAACATCCTTGCCATTCCGAAGTCGGATATCTTTGGGTTCATGTCCTCATCCAACAAAATGTTGCTGGCTTTCAAATCTCGATGAACTATCTTAAATCTCGAGTCTTGATGCAAATACATCAGCCCACGAGCTATGCCTTTGATGATGTTGAAGCGTGTTTCCCAATCTAACTGTACTTGCTTAACCGAGTCTGCACACGTTAAAATTATCATGTTAAGTAATGCACGTCGAGGTCACTGCTAGCCAAGAACGGTCTGCATGGGCATGGTTAATCCGATCATAGCCTATTGTCTTAGAAGAAGAAACGATGAGTTCCAAAAGGTTAATTATAGGGCATATGCTTAAGTGTACGAACCAAATAAAAAGTTACTTAAGCTGCCATTGGGCACGTATTCATATATCAAGATCCTCTCTTCTCCCTGGATGCAGGAACCCACTAGCTTCACCAGGTTTCTGTGTTGTAGCTTAGCAATCAAAGCAACTTCGTTCTTGAATTCTTCTTGGCCTTGGCTTGAACCTCTAGACAGTCTCTTAATGGCTATTTCCTCTCCTGTGGACATGACGCCCTGAAATGATAACATTCCAACAGTGTTAATGGAACCTCTAGAAGATACATAGGAATAGTGATGCACAACAAAAACACAAAAAAGATGAGAGCCTTCCTGCACCAAATTAATAGAAGTGATATAGACTGTTCTCTAAAGCATACACTAATTTGTTAGTTGTAGATGATGCATAATGTTGGATGTAGATAGGTCTTTGGCATGCAGCATGCTACACTCATGATGGGTTTAAATTGGTTAAAGTCTGAGGTGACTTGTAATTATCTCATCTGGAGATAAACATCTCATTTTGTCCAAGTTATGTGAGCACACGCACTGAACTTCTAATCCTGTCTGTTGGGAGAATAGTTCATGTACGGTTTATATGTGGCATCAGCTTCAACATTTTGCTATCTCTGTTTTGATTTAAAGATGCATTCTTCCACATAGAAATCTGCATATCTGCAAGGAATACGGGACCAAAAATCCATCCTTCTTTCTATTGTGCCGAAGCACGTAGCAAGATGAAGTTAATACAGCCAGTGATCCAAACTCTCTGAGAAGTTTGAAACTAGGGTTACCTTGTAAACTTACCAAACCCTCCTTCTCCAAGCTTGTTGGAATCAGAGAAGTTGCTGGTGATGGCTGTTATGAACTCAAAGCTTTGTAATGGTACATCTTCACCTGCTTCTTTGCCATTCTTGATGGATAGTATTGAGCCAGAGGATGTATACTGCATCATTTGTTCCCTTCCTCTCCTTCTCCAAAAGACTAAACGATGGAAAGATTATAAAAATGTTCAACAAGGGCATATCTGAGTTTTACAAATTTAGTACCTATCAATGTCTTCTTGTGCCTCCACACAAAGAAGATGAGTAACATAGCGAGTACTGCTGTAATAACGGGGATTATGATGATAGCCTTTTCTTTCTTGTCTGCAGAGGAAGGAAACTAACATCATATCAACAAGTATCTATATATTGTGCTGAAAACCAATAGAGAAGATGGATTGCCTAAAGATTAATCTTCTGTCATGATGTAATCTTGGGCCTTTTATCAATAGGTAATTTGCACATAATTTTCACTCTAAGAAGGACATATATGCAAAAATCCGAAAGAGAATTCGGTTTGCCCGCATGTAAAAAGAATTATCAATATATGACGTCATAAATACATATAGACCCCACTTGGCACAATAAACTATCTGTAATCCATATCATTTCTGAATGGGAGGACTGTGTGGTGAACTATAAGCCAAAGATCCAATCACAAATCCCCATCATCACCCCATGCCAAGTCGTAGCAGCCATGGCCCGTATAAGCCCAGAACTCCAGGCTGTCGTACGGAACCTACTTTTATTTAATATCATTAAAGTTGGTGTCAACCCAATATACATAGTTAAATCGCGACCTACAGTACTGATGATGTCTATATAGTTAAATCGCGACCTACAGGAACGAGGTCTATAGTCCTTTCTTAATCATGAGAACAGAAACGAAGGGAGATGATGTCTAACCTTAACAAATCTCACAATTAGTATTAAGGAAGCAATTAAGCTACAAGAACCTTAATTAACTGGGTTCAAAAACTCACAGCAGATGTATACAAGCATACATACCAGAAGGAGCGCTACCCAGAAGACGGAAATGTAAGCTTTCTCCCGGGCTGGAAGCCCGGTACTGCACCAGATCCATCAAATCTCCGTGCCAAACGAAGCATCGGGTGGTGGTGACGTTAATGTTGGTGGCGTTGGCGTGCGCGTAGGCCGTGCAGGAGCAGTTGCTCCGGCAGGCGCCCTCGCAGTCCCTGGCGCTCGTCACCTGTTTCAGGTACACCATCTTGTCGGGCAGCTTCATGGCGCCCACCGTCGCGAACACGTCGTCCTGGTCGCACCGCCGGTCGCTCCCCCCCGCCGGCCTGGCGCACCCCGCCGAGTGGTTCCCCCTGTTCCACTCCGACTCGACCCGAGGCTCGTACCCCGGCAAGCAGCTGCACGCCGGCGTCCCGCTACCTGTCTCGTTGCAGAACCCGTAGGGCCCGCAGGCGCCGTAGGCCTCGCACGCGTTAGTGTTGGTGTTCGACCACAGGGATATCCATTGACTGGAGCTGCTCGACCAGTAGAGGATCCAGAAGATGCCGTTGTGGTCCAAGTAAAGCCTCTGCGGCATCGAGAGCGAGGAGGTGAACGTGATGGCGACGCCTGTGTCGGGGCTGCCTTGGATGGAGAAGTAGGAGGCGTAGACGTTGTTCAGCAAACCGGCTCCGCCGAACAGAAACCCGTCCCAGGGGTTGTACCTCCAAAACGTCCGGTTATCCTTCCAGATGACGATCTGCAGGACTGTGGCGGGGTCGATGCCCAAGGTGAAGTCCCCCGGCGACGGGTCATCGGCGCTCTTCCACGACAAGAAGCGGTTGCCGCGGCGGGTGGTGGTGTTGAACCACATCGTCATGCCGGGTAGGACCGTGTTGCCGAGGTGGTCGAAGCTCTGCCATCGGACGACATTCTCGGCGGCTCGCAGCACCAGGTTGCCGGAGCCTAGAAGCACCGCCATCATGCTTCCCCCAGCTGCGCCGCCGCCACCGGCGGTGTTGGTTGACCAGAGGACGGCGCCCGCGGAGTTGGTGACCTCCAGGTGGGAGTCGTTGGAGATACGGAGCACGACGGGGGAGTCGGTGAAGGGCTTATCATTGTTGGCGACCCACACGACGGTTCTGTCGACGGGGAGATTGTTGTACCAGATGCCCAGGTAGCGGCGGGGAGGGGAGGCACCCAGGGTGAAGAAGCCCAACGCGAAGGTTCCCCCGTCGGAGACGAGGGTCTCGTTCATGGGGAGGCTCTCGCCGGTGAGGATCCGGTCGTCTGCGGCGCAGAGCCATAGAAGGAAATATGGCAGCAGGAGCAACGATGTGCTCAAAGCAAGCACGCCCATTTGGTTCTTCTTCTTCTTCCTCCTCCTCCTCTGCAGTCCCATCCCAAGCTCTATCCTCTAATCAGTGGAAATTGCAAAGGCTGGTATATTGACCATGGAAAGAGATGGGTTCTGTGCATCAACACGCTCCTCTGATCTGTGTCACCGGCTACTTGGTGGGCCACAGCACGCGTTTGTCGGGAAATGGCGACAGATTGGACCAGCAGCTCAAGTTGCCGCGCTGCCGAAGCGATCACATCGGAGCACCAGTTAATATAATTGGGCGTGTAATCTGGTGAGAAGGGCGACCCATCTTGTGTGCTTTCGTTTAATCCGGCAGGTCACTCGCGTTTGTAAGGGGAAAGTGCTTAGTTGACTCGCTGGTCAATGTCCTAAATAGTATGAGAACTAGTTGACCAACGTGTTTTCTTAATCATTTGGCTGTTTAGTTTGGAACTTAAAATTTTAAGATTTTTTTTTGTAGGTTCTTCTCGTTAACAAGAGTAACATCTTGTTGCTGCAAGGGCAAAGGGGGGTTGATCAGGGTCAATTCGAGTGGGCCCTGAGGCGACGACGTCTCGTCGTCGACGAAGGTTGACAAAGCTCCAGCCTGTAGAAATCACCGAGTCGTCTCGGTGGGGAGATACTCCGACGCCCAAGTTAGACAAGTGAAAAAGTGGGGAAGAGAGTTTCAATGGCACGAGTAGCATACCTTTGTTTGGTGGTGTCTCCTTTATTTTTATAGGGGGCTTTTGCGAGACAGGCCACTGCCAGTTACTTTAGTTTGCGTCTCTGATTTCCTTGTTATGTCAAGGGTGGTTTTAAGGCAGGGGCACGATCACCGAGATTGCCAGTTGCAAGAGGGGGGAGGTGTCGTGGCCCGAGATCCTCGAGCCCTTCCATATCAAGCTCGCAAGGTTAACAGGCGCAAGGCCAGTTGGACTTACCTTGTGTAGCGATTGGATGACCTTTGGCCTCCGAATCTGCCGAGGACCCACGCGTCGGGAGCGTCGGATCGCCGAATTCCGGAAGACGTCGTCGGCGGCAGTCTCTACGACTGGCAACCAACATCACATCTTATTCAAAGACAGGAAGAATTTACATGTAAGAGAAGTCAAGTTTCTTAGATTTGTGATTGAATTGGTAATGATGATTACCTTCGGTCCGACCAACTGATCCAATTTATGGAGTTAGCCCCAACAAATTTGATGCACACAAGGTTAGCTCTCGAAATTATTGGTGTTGGAACGACCACTCCTGATATGTCGATTCAAGATAAGGCTTTCTTTAAAAAATAATAGGGTTTGAAAAAATTTTAAGTTAAATAACATGTTAAAATTTTTATTTAGTAAATTAGCACATTTTGTATCGTGGACCGTGTAGGTGTTTAAAAAATTATAAAATAAGAAATTAGGCACGCACTGTCCGATTTGAAAACAAAGTCGGACGCGCGGTAACCGATTTGCTCCCATTAGCAAATCAATTGACCTTTAGCTGATTTCTAGGGATCACTCAAGTTTTTTTTCCCCTCATAAGAGAAATCGGCCTAATCGATCTGCCTTTGACCGATTTCCCCCTGGGAGTAACACATTGCTTTCCTCCCTGGGAGGTACGCACGATATTTTTTTTCTTATTTTCTATACTAAATATTTATTTATAAAATCAAACTTCCAATATACACTATAATACTTACAAACTTTCACAACCACAAATCAATCATCAATACTTATAATCTTTTACAATCTTCATAACATTATGTGAAATAATCTTTGCACAGTCACAAAATCAACCATCAATATTTATATTGTCACGAAATATTCATAATATCATAACAATAAATTATGCACATTCAACCACTCAATATTTACATTAATGTCTCAAAATGTTCATAACAAATCAATATTCCTTCTTTATTATCACGCATTTTCCCCGATCACTAATCATTCTCCGCAATGGTTGTCGTTGTCTTCACCTTCTGCTTCTATATGCGGGGTAAGTGGAGTGCTTGATCATATATATGTACTCCTTCAATATATGTGTGGTGGAGGCGTCGGTACATGAATCAGAGTAAGTGCATCTAAAACACCAGAATCTTGTGTCTATTGCGACATTTGAAGATCCATTTGAGAAATGCCACGAGATTGAGAATCATACACATTTGGCCATTGTTCTGATGTCCAAGGATATGTGCCATATAGTTAGACCTCCTAAGCTTTCTCCTGAAGTATATTCGGCACCAGATGGAATTGAAGGTTGCTCATATTCTGGAATCTTTATCTGAAGCTTATTGAACATGTCTTCTTGGAGCTTTAAAATCTCTTCTTCACATCCAAATAAGATGCTTCGGGATTTGTTATTAGCAATTCTCTTGTCCGGAACGTTATATCTACCAAAAATGAATGAATATTTAAGTATAACAAAAATTTTCTATAAACTACAAAATTAATAAATGAATACTTACTAATGCATGCTCAGATCCCCTTGGACAATACTCCGTTGGTGGCTCCTCAAAGAATGGTGTCAAATAAAGACTTGACTGTCGCTCATACCATTGACGCCACTGACTTTCATCTTCTTCTTGTGTTGGAGGTTCCAAAATGGTGTTTGCACGGGCATTCCACCTTTCAATACTTCTACCGTGATATGCCAACCAATTTTTCCCTGCATGTCCACGACCATCTTTACGATCACATCGCTATGGTGCTGGTGTTATTACCCTCTCGGGCATATGCACCTCCATAACAGCCATACAAAATATGGGTACATGTGCCTGCCATAATTCTGAGCTCTCTCTACAAATTGCAGCAACATTCGCTAAATCTTTCAAGGCATATGACTCTCAAGTAATCTAAACAACGAAGTATGTGATAAGTAACAGTGAAATCCCATAATAGTCATATGTAACTCCATTCATATTTTTTTATTATAAATAACTTCTCATCACCTGACTTTCCTCGATAGTGTGTCAAATTTCATTCATATAGAATTCCCATGTACAGTTCGGCGCCTCTTGCGATAATCTTCTATGCCACCTAAAGTCAAGGAATGTCAGTGATTATGAGTACCTATAGTGATTATGAGTGAATTTACAATAAAATTATACGTAATATATGACAAACTTACCTTGAGCCAGAATATGCATCTCGTGTTGGATTTAATGGCGGTCTAGGGATTGGTCGTGCAACATGAAATCTCTCCCAACACCACAACTATACAAAGATATGCATGTTAATTGTAATTAACATATATACAAAAAAAGACAACTAATATTTCTATCATCCAATCCAAGTACCTGTAGTATAAATGTAGACATCCTCCGATCCATTTTCTCTTTTTTTTTCAATGTTGCACAACCTAACTGCCGATAGAGATATGCCAATATAGCACTCCCCCAAGACAATTTTCCACAAGTATTGAAATCCTCCAAAATTCCTAAGTATTGTATGTGGATCTCATTTCCTGATGTTGTTGGTATTAAAGCCTTATCTAGTAAATACATCACATATGCTCGGGTATAACAACATACAATGTGCATATTCTGTCCCTGCAAATTTATTTGAGAGAAAGTGTCTTGCAAAAATGTCAACTGCAAGCATGTTTTAGATTGACCCAAAACATTCAAATTTAGGATGTCGACATCAAGTAACTCTTGGCACATATTCAAATATGATGGCCACTTGTAGGAACTAGCGGGGCCGCAACTACAAGTTCTCCATCAATCCTTAATCCTACAACATAAATAAAACCTCTTAAAGGAATGAATGTAATGTAGAACAAATAATATGGAGTTGGAACAACTTAAGAGTTGGAACCCGTACTTAAGAAGCACGATACATCATAAAGTGATAGTCATCTCACCGTGTGGAAAATGAAAAGTATTTGTTTCTGGACGCCATCTATCTACCAATGCTGTAAGTAAAGGCCGATCCAACTTAACCCATGAGTATTTCCTCACAATATTGAAACCAGCTCGACGAATTAAAGTATGTACATGTGAATCTGTAGGCTGCTAATCATCCAACCCCAGCATGTGTGATGCACCAAATAAATAAGTCATCCGCTACACAAATCATCATGAAATGCATTAGAAAATAATATACCAATACAAGTAATCATACATTTACCCTAGAGCATTAGAAAATAACAACCAATACTTGTGGGTCACTAGATCTACGTGACTCTTGTGCATATAGAAGTACATTATCATCATCACCATCACTCTCAATATTATCTAAGACTTCATCGTTGATAACTGGAGTATTGTGCAACCTAAGATTTTCATTGAGATTGTGACTTGATCTTGCCTCATTCATAGCAGACCTTGGATAACTAGTAGAGAAACTTAACAATGATCATACTTTCTTTACAATGAGACCTACTACAATGAACAAATATTTGTAAAACTTTGAGTATCGTACTAAAAAAATAAAGATGTAATTTATATTATGATAAACACTTACGAAGGGTGGCACATCTCTTGACTATCTGAAGGAAGATAGACATTAATGTCCAAATTATCTGTCGCTTGTGTCGATGTTCATGGGACCACATTCGACTGAGAATTAAATATTCTCGTTATAACTAGACGTGTGGGTGCTTCATAACCCATTGATATTGTAAGTGAAGATGATGGTCTAAATGCGACATTATGTGTCATATCTTCTATTGGACAGTTGACATAAGTCGGCATAGTTGTAATTTTTTCTATAATGACAGTCAATGATGCAGAGACACATAAATCTAGTATTATAGAACATTTTTCTTCTTCATCAACTTCAATAAAAAAACCATCATCATTAAGGACCTTAACATGAATTTTCAACTCATACTCAAGAGGATTAATCTTTGTTGCTCGATAGATTATACTCTTGAGTTCATTGAACGAACAACGTGAAGGTACTCTATGATTGTTTCATTGCCTCCGTCATATATAACCACTCTACCTTTCTTGGACAATCTTCCATTATAAAGAATGACCATAAATGTATTTGAAGATGACAACTTATTAATTTAACAGATGTCACACCTGCAAGATCATAACAAATAACTAATTTTCTCATTATTTTTTAATATCATTTATTTAAATTAATAAATAAAATTTAATGCATTCAATAAAATCACAATTGTAATGCAAATATAATTAACAAAACTATAACTAAATCATTGCAATTGCAAGTTAATATATAATAATATTTAATTCTATAAATTTTAATTTTTAATTAAAATTATAAATTTACTCTCGCAGAATGTGAGGAAAGAGTAGACCGATCCAAGGAGAGGGGGGTGAAATACACGGTGGAAGGGAGGGGGGGGGAGAAGGGCGATGGTAGAAGTGGGGTTGCCCTCCCATGGTGGGAGATGTGGGGAGAGGATTTTGGTCACACTGGTAGATGTGGGGGGAGAGAGGTGATAAATACACGGCTGAGGGGGGAAGGGCGATGGTGGAGGTGGGGTTGCCCTTCCACGGTGGGAGATGTTGGGAGAGGAGGTGGGGATCAACGATGAGAGGAGTGGGCAAAGGGTGATCCACTGGGGAGGGGGATATGGGGGGACCATGCAACCGACAAGAAGGTGTCGGGTTAGGGGAGGGAAAGGGGGACCACGGGACCACATGAAAAAACACATATTACCAACTCCGTTGGTGAACGAATTACGTGTCGCTGTCGCTGTCGTCTTGTCGCCGTCGCACACTGCGTTGCTGTCACCCTCGCCGCTGCACTCCGTCTAGAAAGGGGAAAGGGGAGGGAATGCGAGTCAAAAAAGGGAAGGGGTGGTAGGTGGAGGGATAGTACGTAAAAGACAAATCGACTATGTGATAGCCGATTTGCAAATCGGTTAGCGCATTGTCAGTTTACTATTTTTTTTTTAACCGAAATTTTTTGAACGGTAAAAAATGTGCTAGATTGCGAAAAACATTTTAAGTATATACTATTTAACTTAAAAAAATTTAAACCCTACTATTTAAAAAAAAAAACCCTTTCAAAATAATACTTTAAAAAATAAAGATCGGAAGTGAGTGCTCGTAAGGCCATACTTAAACACGTCTCGACAATCTCATGGTATAAAGGCATACCAAATCTGGACAAGTATTAAGACCCACTCTATAAGTCATCTCGGCTTATTTTTTCTTTCTTACCTCTATCCTCCCTAATTTGATTATCGAAGGTCAATCTCAAGAAGTAACTCTCGAATTCTAATTCTGTGTACTCTGCTCGAACGGCAATTCTTCATTAATTTTCGTCCACTCTATCAGTATTCGACGAAAAAGTTCGGGGATCTCTAAGATCAAAATCTTGTCGGTCTTTACGGCCAACGAGGCCTCGATCGGCTTTAACAGGCAAGTGATAGGAAGAAGTAAACGTTAACATTAAAATATTAGGGTTAGAATAATACTAGAAAACCTACATTTATATATATCATATTTTACCCAAACGATTTCCCATTCTCCACGTTATTGTGTGTACCCGTACAATAAAATATTTTTATGTTAGTTGTCGCCTTGATCGAAGTCATATTAATATATGATTTGCTCCTTGAGATCGAATATGTAGGTGATGTGTGTAGCTTGTCCCAAGTAATATTATACGATATGTTCCTGGAATCAAAGTGATGGGGAAGTGACTAGCTGTAGAGTAAGCCCAGCCAGCTCATGATATGATTTGTATTTGGTCCTTGTACCACTTGGTAAGAAATATTTCGCATGCTTGGAAAAAGATGTAGAGTTATATGAGAAAGATTTTGTGTAATTTCAAAAGTGCACAAAGTATAATTCACATAGATGTGGTACTATTTTTTTGGGTGTTATATAAGCTATCAACTCATGTGAATGATGTCATATGAGTTAGTTATCCATGTAAATTACACTTTATGTACTTTTGAAAGTGCACAAAATCTTTCTCGAGTTATACATATACATGTCTAAACTAGAAAACTACGAGTGGAACTACATGGAACAGAGGGGATGCATTTTCTTGGGAATTCCATGGATACAGTACTGTCGGAGAGGGGGCTGTTAGGAGAGTTTCGTATAAGAGAATCACATAGATGGCTACATAATTTTGCAAGTCTTGGGCATCCTCGATATATATATCATCCCTATTGCCCTATTCTACCATTGGATATGATATGATGTATTAGCAAAGATGAGGGGAATGCATCACCACTTATTGCCCATTCAAAAAGCTCAACAAGCAAGTTTAAATAACCTGTTATTACTTGGCAATTGCATTGCCACGTGGTGGACTTTGTTGGCCTCTAACATTTCCTCTACTCAGTTCTCTTTTAGAAAACAGAAGGCCCAAACCATCCAAAGGAAAATCCAGTTAAATTTTCTTACCTAACCCTGTGAAAAAATTTCAAAACCTATATATCCAGTCATTTGTACTGTTTGTTGTCACCACCCAACAAAACATTATGGTCTTAGATTCCTTGCTATAGTACCCTACCAAACGCCAAGTGCGTTGGGCATCCATCAATGTCATACCTACCGCAGCTTGCTCACTTAAATGCTGCTCATTGGCCTCCTCGGTGGCTTCCCCTGGTAGTCTTGTGGCCCCGGCGACCCCTACAGCCTTCCCTGGCGGCTCTGACGGCTCCCCCGCACCCGAGCGACCTCACCCAGTGACCTAACGAGAGAGAGAGAGAGAGAGAGAGAGAGAGAGAGAGAGAGAGTAGTCATTTTCCATGTTAACTTGAGTTTAACTTAAGTTAAATCTACCGGAGTGACGGTAGGAGTATAAATACAAACTAACGAGATACTTAAATAGTATTTTGGTAATATGTTAAGTGAGGGGTTTGTTTGGCATAATAATTTATGAGATTATTTAAGCAAAAAAACCGTTAAGAATTTAACTCACCTATTTGTATGAGCATGTGTCCAAATTTTGTACGACGCATTTATTAAGAAAAACTTCTTTCCAATTGTGACCGGCCACCTCCTAAGTAAGAATATATAGCAGTTTGCAAAGATGAATCGCTGACCGTACAAGGAGATTTGTCATGAGAGCACTGCCGGAAGAAATATTTTGATTGAAAAATGTTCAAAAGATTGTTTGAAATTTGTACATGTCCGATCGAAGCTATATGTCAAGGGCATTCACTAATGGCATTTATTAAGAGCATTTAATTTCGATCATATATCAGCACTCAGAAAGAACTGTTCTAGGATTTTTGAAAGTGATGATCTTGATGTAAATGGGAAACTTCACTTGGCCATCACATTATCAAAAACTCCATAATTGGAAAGCATACTACAATTCCATCGCTTTAGTGACAGACATAAAAATTTTATTTAATAAAGCCATTCTAAAAGTTAAGATGAGTCTAGTGGAGTCAAAAAATTTTTATTAAAAAAATATCAATTAAATTAACATAATATTTTTTAAAAAATTTAATAAAATTTTAAAAATTCAATAGAATCACATAACTCTGCTGAACATAAGATGACCCCCCAGTGTATTGCTCTCACTGAACAGCATGGAGGTAGAGGGCCTACACATACAGCTCTATTCCTTGCTTATTATAAAAATCTTTTGTAATAAAACTGTGGTGGCTATTTCTAGCCACCTAGCCCATCATGCCCATTACTATCCTGTAGATAGGCGTGGCCCCTGGCAGCACGGCACGTGTCTTCGGAACAGTTCGAAGATCCCGAACATTTTCTCTCCACGCCTGAGCACCTTCAGGGTTCCGAGGGCAGTCTCCGGACACCCCTCATCCTGTTCAGTCTAGGCGCTATCTACCGAATAAGAGTAGTCACCGAGCACCAGGTCTAGTCTACTGAGCAGGCTACCTGCTCGATATCCTCCGCCCAAGAGCCTCCAAGCAGCTCTTCGTCTCCTTGCAACAGTTACAACAGCTGCATGGCACGCGCCTCACCTTCTTGGGGGGCATTAACTGCAGAGCCCCTCAACGGGCGCCTCAACGCGTAACTCCCCCCAAAGGTGCTAACTAACGCACCCTTTTAGGGGCTGCCAAGGGACGTTTCGCCCCACTCCCTCAGGGTCCCTGACTATAAAGGGCTCAGGTAAACCATCATGCAGAGGTACGTGATCTTACTCACACTGCCCTTGCGCAACACACACGAGAACCCTCATTCCTTTAGACCTTCACAGGCTTGTACTAACTTAGGCATCGGAGGGTTCTCTCCGGTTCTTCAACCGGACCCCCCTGATCCTGTTCTGATTTTGCAGGTATCTGTCCGCACCGACGATTGTCTTCCCTCTTCCAAGTGGAGACCCGTTTGGCTCTAGCCCAAACAGAAAAACGTCCTCACAAAAACTTACGTGGATTGCAACAGCTTCTCAATCAATAGAATCGTGCGCTCTTGCAATCAACATAAGTTTCATTAAGAGTTTTGTAATAAGTACTTTTTCTTCCGATAATAGGATGATAAGATTACAAATTGACGTCTAGCTTTTGTACCTTCTATTATATTTTTGCCCTCCACATAAGGTGGATGAGCAATGAGTACTATTAGTATGACACCCAACAGGAAGCACAATATTATGAATATAAGAAAAAACACTTGCATGGGACGATAGGTGGATAAACCATTTTGTGAGACTCTACAATTGGAACTCTCATCGCCCTTCTACGACAGTAATTGACAAGTCATTCACTGAAGGGCATATACTGCCACTCTTTGGTATTTCACCAACATCTACGCCAGCTTCCGACATAAACATTGGCTTCTTTGGCTTGTCCTGGATTGGAGTGTCGTTCTCCAACATGAAAACAACAGAAGACATGTGTGGCCTCTGTTAATATGATCTTGCACACACAGCAAGCCCACATGCATGCATCTTGACACTTCAGCAGGAGAGCATGTCCTTGCTATGGATGAATCTACGAAGCCCATAAGGTTGTCCTCCTTCCACATGTGCCAAGCCTGTGATAAGCACAACATGAAGCATTTCATTTCTCATATTGGAGTTTAACATGTGGAAACTTGTGGTCACCAAGAAAACGAAGCATCTGAACTTACATAAGTTAGGAGGTTGAGGGGGACTTGATTGTGATAATAGATGACGTTTCTCCGACCGCTTACAATCTCCAAAATCAGAACTCCAAAGCTGTACACATCGGACTTCACCGAATAATGACCTTCCATTGCATACTCGGGAGACATATAGCCGCTATATATATGTGATTAACCAAAGTTTGATTAGTGTAATGTAAACACGTTAACTTTCTTGCATATGTTAATTATATCATCCATCTACTGCATAATCAAATGTATATAGACATGGTACAAAAACTTGAAATTAAGGACACTTACTATGTCCCGACTACTCTCTTTGTGAGGCATCGACTCTCGTTTCCTCCAAACATCCTCGCCATTCCAAAGTCGGATATCTTTGGGTTCATGTCCTCATCCAATAAAATGTTGCTTGCTTTCAAATCTCGATGAACTATCTTAAATCTCGAGTCTTGATGCAAATACATCAGCCCTCGAGCTATGCCTTTGATAATATTGAAGCGTGTTTCCCAATCTAACTGTACTTGCTTCATCGAGTCTGCACACGTAAAAAATATCATGTTAAGTCATGCTGGCCAATTAGCTTGTTGTTCTTTCAGTCGTCAATCTAATCATATATATGTGTGTATATTCATATATATAGGAGATGGGATCGTCCCCTCCTGCGGGGGCTCTAGAGGATCCCATTTCTATAGTTTGAACATATTTGTTAGAAATATGACTGATGAGTTCCTAGAAGTAATAAAAAAATATGTGCTTAAATATACGAACCAAAGAGAAAGGCACTTAAGCTGCCATTTTTTACGTATTCATATATCAATATCCTTTCTTCGCCCTGGATGCATGAACCCAATAGCTTGACCAGGTTTCTGTGTTGTAGCTTAGCAATCAAAGCAACTTCGTTCCTGAATTCTTCTTGACCTTGGCTTGAACCTTCAGACAGCCTCTTAATAGCTACTTCCACTCCTGTGGGCATGACGCCCTGAATGATAAAAGTTCGAACAGTTTCAATGGAACTTCCTAATTAAAAATATAAGAATAGCTAGCTGATCCACTTAAAAAAGAAGTGAAGACTTGCTCCAACAATTGAGAGTAACGTAGAATGTTTTAACCTTGTAAACTTTGCCAAAACCTCCTTCCCCAAGCATGTTGGAATCCGAGAAGTGGCTGGTGATAGATGTTATGCACTCAAAACTTAGCAATGGGAGGCCTTCACCTGTTTCTTTGCCATTTCTCCTTTTCCAAAACCTGTAGGATGGTAGGATACTATAAAGATGATGAACTTAATCAACAGTAGAGGCTTGACTGAATTTACAAGTTTTGTACCTCTGAGTGTCTTCTTGGAGGTCCACATCAGGTAGATGAGGACGACAGTGAGTAGAACTACAACAGCGGGCACTATGATGAACCTTATGATAACCTTTTCTCTCTTGGCTACAGAAAAAGACGACTAACCATGTCATAGAAACGTACGTACATCTCGTGGCTAAAGACAAAGGAATATGGGAAATCGAAGCATTAGAAAGTCGATTATTCATGATAATCTGCGACACTTATGTACCCAAAAATACGCTCGCTTAGGACATGCTATCTAATCATGCCTTCACAACATCCAAAAGTAAGTATAGGTTTCCGATTTCAGTATGGCTTTATGGGGTATATGGCCAATATAAATGCGTAGGATCATAACTTTATAAAAGATATTCTTGTGGAGATATTTTATTTTCGTACATATCAGCTGAAAACTCGGGGGAAGGAACAAATCTACCATAGGAACAACAAGATAAGGACTCCAAGTAGCGGGCCCGAGGAGTAGCAGAGGAAAGATACATGGCTATCAAGGGTTTGGAAAGGCGACACCACAGGGTGGTGGACAGATCAATGTAGTGGGTCAATCACAGGCTAACGGGACTACTCCATTACAGCTCATAAATAAGCTGCTGCGCAAATTTATCAAAAATTGAGAATAAAAGTAATAAATGATAATATATGGTACAGATGAAACTTGGAGTTTAAACTGGCCTACAGATGAAACTTATCCAGTTGTAATTTACTCTGTTAGTACAGATCTCAATGGAAACTGCGAGTTTAGAGAATGGGACACCAAATCCCAAGTTGATCAGAGAAAATTGCAGACCAAAGTTTGACAAGAAAGCTCACAGCAGACACGTACCAGATGATTGGGAGCTCCCCCCAAGACGCAGATGTAAGCTTTGTCCAGGCTCGGAGGCGCGGTACGTTACCAGATCAATCAAATCCCCGTGCCAAACGAAGCATACGGTGGTCGTGTTGCTCGTAGACGTTCTATTGGCGTACGAGTAGGCCGTGCAGCTGCAGTTATTCCGGCAGGCCGCCTCGCAGTCCCTCTCGCTCCCGACCTTCCTCAGGTAATCCATCTTGTCCGGCAGCTTCATGGGGCTCACCGTCCCGAACGTGACCTCCTCGCCGCACCTCAGATCCCCCCGCAGCCTGGCGCAGCCCGCGGTGTGGTTCCCCCTGTTCCACTCCGGCCGGACCCTGGGCTCGTACCCGGGCAAGCAGCTGCAAGCCGGCGTCCCACCGCTGGTCTTGTTGCAGAGCCCGAAGGGCCCGCAGGAGCCGTAGGCCTCGCACGCCTTGGTGTCGATGGTCGAGTACAGCGGTACCCACTGGTTGGAGTCAGTCGACCAGTAGAGCACCCAGAAGACCCCGTTGTGGTCGAGGTAGAGCCTCTGCAGCACCGAGAGCGACGAGGTGTAGGTGACGTTGAAGCTCGTGTCGCGGCTGCCTTGGATGGCGAAGTAGGAGGCGTAGACGTTGTTCAAGAAACCCAGCCCGCCGAACGTGGATCCGTCCCAAGGGTTGTACCTCCAGTACGGCCGGCCGCGCTTCCAGATCATCAGCTGGAGCACCGTCACGGGGTCGGGGCCCATGGTGTAGTCACCCGGCGCAGGGTCGTCGGCGCTCTTCCACGACAGAAACTGGTTGCCTTGGCGGGTGGTCGCATTAAACCACATGGTCATGCCGGGGACGGCCGTGTTGCCGGGGAAGTCGAAGCTCTGCCAGTGGATATCGTCCTCGGCCGCACGCAGGACCAGGTTGCCTGAGCCCAAGAGCACCGCCGTCAAGCGGTGGTGGTGGTGGTGGTGTTGGTGGACCAGAGGACGGCGCCAGCGGAGTTGGTGACCTCCAGGTTGGAGTCGGTGGACAGCCGGACCACCAGGGGGGAGTCGGCGAAGGGTGCCTCCTTGTTGGCGACCCAAGCGATGGTTCTGCGGGGGATGCTGTCGTACCAGATGCCCAGATAACGGCGGGGAGGGGAAGCGCCCAGCGTGAAGAAGCCGAATGCAAAGGTTCCCCCATCGGAGACGAGGGTCTGGTTCATAAGGAGGACTCGCCGGGGAGAAGCCTGTCGACTGCGAGGCAGAGCGGAGCGAGGAAACACGGCAGCAGGAGAAGCGATGTCCACCAAGCAAAGCCCATTGTGGTTCTTCTTCTTCGTTCTTCGGCTGCTGCCTCTTTCTTTCTTCTTCCTCTGCTCTTGTGTCCAGAGTTCTGCTGGCGAAGGAGATTTAAAAGACTCGTATTACTGACCCGAACCTGACAGAGACAGAAGTGTCGCACGTTGTTGACGTCACTGTTTTGGTAAACGCGGATCCGTACAGCGGTGGAGGGGACTCCCTCAGCACTGACCCGCTAGTCAACATCCAAAAAGCCTTCTCCCGCTGTGGTTCCTAGAAGGTGTGAACCAGTGGAGTGGAACCACCCTGTCACCACGCGGGGTCGCGACACTTTTATATTTGTTTATATGTGGAGAATTTTAGTTTTGAGTCCTCCTAATATCTTATAACTTGATTTTAGACTCCATAATCTTTTAGGCACCATATATGAAGATTTTTATTTTCAATAATAAAGTTGTCTGTGTGGTGGATATAAAGTTAAGTTGGGTGGCTTCGTTAAGCCTCCATCCACAAGAAAAAATTCTAAAAATTCAGATTGTCATAAAAAAGGATCTTTGAACATGTCAGATATTTCCAAGAACTTGATAATCTCTCAACTTTTGTTCAAAGGATATGAAAGAAACATTGACTGATTTAAAATTTTTATTTAATAGGGTCATTTTAAAATTAAGATATATGTATATATATATATAGATTTTATTTACAATCTAGTGAGGTCATTCTATTTTTAAAAATTCAATCAAAGTTAATTTAATAAAAACTTTTAAATCTTTTAATAAAATTTAAAATTTCAGTGGAATCACGTGACCCTATTGAATATAATCTACATCTGTCTATAAAAAGAAGCATCTCTAGTCTTGCAAACCTAGTTGCTCTCCTCATTTTTCTCTCCCTCAACTTGTTTCACCACAGCGTAGGTGTTGAAGAAGTCGGCAATACTGGTGACTACCACTTCCATTATGTCTCCAAGGTTTGGCATCGTCATTGCCAAGTAGGTTCTCTCAAGCCCGTGCAAAGCCTCCCCATTTGTGGCTTTAGTCTCTGGCCACCCGGCCGTCCCCACATGGCTCTTCTTTGGCAGCCCAAACTCTAGAAAGTATGGAAAGTTTCATGGCTCTTTATTGTTGCCATGGTCTAAATCAAATCTATCTGGTCGTGTTGAGCTCCCCCTTTGGCTTTATGTGTCAGTGGGTTAGCTTCATCTTGTTGAGTCTTTGCTAGCATTCGTCGACGATCATCTCCGACAGTTCTGTGCGACACCCAACTTCTACTACATCATAGATCCCTCGGCGCCCTTCGTTGTGTCCTTTGGCTTCACCAAATCAGACTGGTCCAATCAAGCTCCTCCTCGACGATCACGATGTCAATGGACATGCTTCTTCATATTGACCAGTCATCGACGAAGTCCGACAAACCTCTCCAACGGTTCTGTGCAACTCACGGTCTGTGCTGTTATCCCGCGGTTTTGTCTTTAGGTTCTTTGGTGAATATATACTCTCTTTGTATTGACTCTTTGTCCTTGGGTTGTTCGAAGCTTGCATGTTGATCTCCTTACTAGTGACACACTACCAGGTACCTTTGGGTGGCTCTGGCAATGTCTCTCTATATTGGCTTTCTTAGTGAAATGGCAACGCCTTTTATTGTTCAGAAAAGAGAAAAAGAAAGAAAGAAGAATCTCTCACTCCTTTAGAAATCCTAATTTTTTTCGTATTTTGTGTGTTCATTATATGTGATCTTTAATCTGAAATGCATTTTGAGTCTTCTTATTGTAAGGGAGATGAGCATTCTTTCATATTTATGATTTGTAGTCATAATAAGCGAACTAATACTTTCTTATCTAGTAGTTTTAGGCCGAGCTAACATCATTATATCTAGACAGAATCAACACCCCGGTCCATCCTTTGTACTCCTATTTAATTTCCGGTCCTATGAGTGTCAAACATAATTTTAAGTCCAAAATTTATGGACTATTAATTCCGGTCCAAAAGTGGGCTAAACAGTTAGTTCCTCACAATTTGTATGATGAAAAGACTGAAATACCCCTCCTCTTAAGACTGAAATGATCACAAGAGGAATGTGCCTTTGTATAAAGCAGACAGAGATTTTATTGTCCTAAAATCTAAAAGAATGTGCCTTTCCCACGTTAGATAATCTGAAAGAATGAAGATTCTATTGTCCAAAAAAATGAAATGCACCTTATTTCTGTCAGAAGAGGATCGTATAGATCACCTGCTTTACTTGCTCATATTAATACAGTTCGCATCTGATTCTCAATCGTTGGATAGTCATAGAAGGATTCAAGAGAGTACAGATCTGCCCATCATAAGAATGGTCTTCCTCTACTGATTCCTTGAGAAGAGGAAAGATAGATGGGTGGTTCTTCCCAAATCCGTGCAAGTTCTTCGGCGGAGATCTTTCTTCCATGATCAAATGACTTATTTCTTCTTTCCATGTCATTTCTCCAGAATCAGCTCCAGAACACCATACCAACTCAACGCCTCCACCGTCGACTGGGGAATGGAGGTTGGCGGAGGGGGGAAGGAAAGCAGGGGTTGGCGAGGTGTGGGAGAGGGGGGGGGGGGGTTACCTGTTACCACCGGAGAAGATCCCACACTGCCGGATAATTAGACCACACATTGCCGGAGAAAGAGTCCCAACACCGGAGAGAAGGAAACGTAGGTGGGAAGGGGCCGAGGCTATGTTGTTGGGGGGTTGGGGGGTGCGGGGGGGAGGGGGGGGGGGGCCTTAGGTTTTTAGGGAACGCAGGGTAGAATGAGATTTTTAGGGAACACAGTTGGCAGATTATAATCTGGAAAAAGAAAGAGTATGATAGATTGTGAAACAGATATAATGAAAGATCGAGAAAGTAATCAATAAGAGTTTGCATGGCTGAATGGAAATTGAAAGTGGAAAGTACAAAACGGAGAGAATGTAATCAGTTAAACAGTGAATGAGTTAAAGTCAGATGATATCCGATTGAAATAAAGTTAATGCATGTCAAGTCAGCTGAGCAGTTTAATTCTTCCCTAAAAAGAAAGTGTTACAGTAATGAAAGCAAATGTTTTGAGAAATGGTAGAAATATTGTGGTTAGTCAGTCAGAAAGTGTAAGTTGAAGCTAAAAAGAAATATGAAAAGTAGAGTGTGTGTCAATAATGTACTGGCAGGGCAGATTCAGATTTAGAAAATGTGTGGCACAATCAGAATTGAAGTATTAAAGGAAACAATTTAGAAGCTTCGATATTGTCTGCTAATATTGATCAGTTAATTAAGGTGATTTGAGAAGTATAAATGGTTAGTATGAATATAGCCGGAATTAAAGCATTATGAAGTGTGCAGCAATTGTGAATAATAGTAGAAGTAGAATGTATGAAGTGTTATGTGAGATATTCAGCAGGATCAGAGTAACACAGTGGAAGCGTGGTGGGTCGTAACACCACAGATCAGACAGTCGAGAATATATGAATAAATAAAGCAAAGTAATGGTTAACAGTGATAAGCAGATAGTGAAATGGCACCGAGTAATCTGGAAATTTAAGCAAGGTTCAATATAACGGAGTACCCAAAAGCAGTAGAACAAAGTAAAAGGATTTGAGCAAGAAAAGTGGCTCGGAAAGAAATGTTGCCAACAGCCCAGCCCAGAAAATGTGAAGATAGGTTCAGTCCAAGGAGATAAAGCGTCACTGGCAAGGTAGAATTGCCCATGATATGAAAAGATAAAGACTAATAGATGGAATCCGTGAAATAAAGTAGTTATGAAATAAAAGAAAGAGAAAGGAAAACAGGACAACTGCAGAGTGGAATAGAATGAGATTGACAGTGTGAAATAAATTGAGAGGCAAGTGCAGAGAAAAGTATCATTCTTGTTCTATACACAGTTTTGTTTTTTTAGGTGATAGTCCGGCTATACCGTGGTTATGTTGAATGTCAGGACGACATTTCTTTTTAGGTGATAGTAATGTAACGTCGCGCGTTTTTTCGGATCTTCGTGGATCCTCGGCTTAATGTTTGGGGGTGGTCATGTCTTGACCAGTGCGACTTGTGTTGTGTGTTTCTTATTGGATCGTTACCAGGGTTGGTTATGGATATGTGTTGGTGTTCAGTGCGCTGGACATCAACAGTGGGTTGGCGTCCAGGTGTGTGACGTCTATTGTGTGTTGGCGGCAATTGTGTTGTCGTTAACATGTTCTTGGCGTCCATCGATGTGGATGTCCACTGTGTGAACTGGCGGCGAGCGATGTGGACGCCTAGTTGTGGCAGTTTGGTTAGCGGCGCAGAGGTTGACGTTAACCTGAGGCGCCTGTGTTTTTAGAAGCAACCCGAGCCTTCTTCTTTCCCCACTTTCTCCCCTCCTCTTCCCCCACCTGTACTTTTGTGCCTCTTCACTACTTCCGACGGTCGATGGGAGCACGTGGGAAGGCCGTGATGCGCGCAGCAACGGCAGATCAGGCAGGGAATGATGGATTAGAGGGCGGTGTTCGCAGGAAGCTCCTGGGGTTTGGCGCGATTTGAGGTTCTTTAGGAGTTTAATTGCGTTTCAGAGGTAGGGACTGGACCCTTGATCTCTCTTGGTTGATTTGCATGCTTTGTTGCATAGATTGTATGTTAATTGAGTTTTTGGGAAAAATGGTTCTCCATGCTGGGAAATTGGGTGGTTTGATTGATCCAAGCATTGGATTTGGTTTCGGTTTAATTATAGTATTCAGATGTAAGGGGAAGTGTTTTCCCTCGTTTATAGGGCTAAGTTTCCTGTATGATTGGCCTTGGGCCGGTCTGTGCGTTTTGTACGCTGGGAGCTGAAGATCTTAGCGTCAACATCGATTGACGTCGGGTTTCAGTTGGAGATTAACGGCAAGATGTCTAGCCGTTAATATCGAGTTTACTTAGTAGTAACGGCAGGGGATGCTACCATCTATAACCTATGGACGACAATCGATGTTGCCGCCAACCTGTGCATGTATCAGCACAGTGTGTTTCACAGCATTTTTGCGGTGCAATGTATTTATCGATACAGAGCGGTGTATTAACACCTATGGTGCTTCTAGAGCATAGGGCTTTTGAGGCCAGCTTACGGCTATGTAGTTTACTAGTTCTTTATGTGTGTGCGTGGATTCACTACATCCTAACGCACAAGATTTATGTGGAATATTACGTGGTTTGATGTCGTGCATGTGGTTTGTGAGTGCATGGCATATCGTACGTTATTGTGCTTATTGTATCTTAATTATTATGATTAGTTCGCAATGTTGTGGCGATGAGGTTCGCGTCTGAACCTAGCCTTGATCCTTTAGGATCTTTTATAGCATATTCTGGATGGATAATTAGTAAAGTGTAAGTATGATTATTATGTAAATATTGTGGTTAGTGTTTAATGTGACCTCTACTGTCACAAGATGGTCATGATAGGCCAGGTATGATTGGCTATCGTGGTTTATATGTGTGTTTGCGTGAGTTAGCTTGTAGGTCACTTTGTGACCGATGACAAGCCATGGTGTTATCATTAATATGGTTTATATGCGTGATTGTGTAGGTAGCGTAGGTCACAAGGTGACTGGAACAAGCTATTCCTAACATATGTACCGTGATTGGTAATAGAAAGTGTTTGTGTATATTCCGTGGTTTGAGCTTGCCGAGTTTGGTGGTCCGGCGCCTATTCCGGAATGCCTCTCTAGTTGGGTACCCCAGGTTCTCTGTGAGCCAGGCACGTGTTGTTGTGCTCGGGGTTTGTCCGGTACAGTGTTGTACCGTTGAGGTCTGTGTCGTCTTCCTGGACACCTTCACTCCTGAGTTTGTGTTGTACGTCCGCCTGAGGGAAAGACGGCAGTGGGACAGCGACTTCCCAGAGTTTGTTTTCAGTCGCTTGTAGCGCGCTCGTAGTTGGGGGTACGGACACCAGTAGACGTCACTGGTCTCCAGCTAGTTCTGTTTTCCAGTGCCTCACTTTAGGGTGCTCCGCCCAGAGACCCTAGAGATGCCAGGCATGGACCTGCAACTGTGTGTCTGCAGGTGTGGTGTTGGTTGGTCTCCACAGTTGTTTGTCTTTACCTTGTGGAGCGGTAGTTGGACCTTTCGTCCGTGACTGCGAGGCTGAGAGTTGTTCTTGTGTTGTGTTGTCCGGGTGGATATTGGCCTGATCAGCTAGTAGCCGTTCCGTGGTGGCGTCGCTCCTTTCTGACTCGTGCCTTGCCTCCGGTTGTAGCTTTTGTGTTGTTACTTATTAGTTGAGGTTTTCCTCAATGAGGTGTGCCCTGGTGTTGGCACAGTTGTAATTGTGGTTTGTGAGCGGAGCCTCACAGTTGGTGGTTTACTTTGTGTGGAGTGCCCGTCGTTGGCACATATTGTGAGGTTTTACTGTGGTGGAGTGCCTTGTGTGGCACTAGTGTGGTTATGCTGTGTGTGGTACATCATGGTGGTAGGTACCTGTACCCTTTGAGAGTACCGATTTCTCATGGTACATTGTGTACCAGCCTTTTCAGGTGTTGAGGTGGAGCTGTGCTCCGTGAAGGTCGATGGTGAGACCTTCCACCTATTGTGCTTTACCCTTCCTCGGGTAAGCCTCTGTATATGGTTTCCGTGTGTAAAGGTTTGGCCGTCGTAGCCAACTCTGCCATCCTATGTGTGGCTTCCGACATATTGTGGTTTGGGTATAAAGGGCTAGCTTTTGGTTAGCAGTCCTGTTACTCATGTACTTGAGACTCGTCTGTAAAGCTTATAGCTTAAATGATTAGTGAGACTATTTGCCTGTGAGGCTTGAGGCCTAGGCTTTACTGTTGTTGAGCGGACTAGTGGTGTGGAGCTAGTCCTGTTGTTTCCTCTTACTTTCTGAGGCTATGAATAGTTATGTGTTTATGTTAATTGCAGTTTAGAATCAGATGATGTGAGCATGCCATGGTTTGACTTTTGGTATTGCCTGTGAGACCCTCTGGGGTTGAGGTTTCTTGAGTTTCTAGTGTTGTTTTGGGGCCTCCCTACTGAGCCTGTGACTTGTTGAGGCTCACTCACCTACAGTTCTTTTCAGGGTCTGCCGTGTGTTCGGCTTGCGGAGACGTTGTGTCAGACTTATACCACCAGCAGTAGTGTAGTAGTTAGTGTTGTGTGAGCCTGTGCTCCCTCGGGGTATACCCCAGGCAGTTGTACTTTTTAATTGGACATGTGATAATGTAATGGAACAATTGTAAATTGTTATATACAGGTATGAGCACATGTACATCTTGTGTCTTATACTGTAGTGGTTTGTTCTTATATTCTACTGGACACGTGTGTGAAATATCCCTTGCGAGACTTCGGTCCGTTCGCGGAGGCGGATCTGGATATGGAGCCTTATTGGGCATAAATACCCCGGTCCGTCACACCTCAAGTCGATGCGGAATACGTCCATGCATTTGAGACTATTTAAATTAAAGACATATAGTAACTAATGAATAAAAGAGATAACATAATTCATAAAACATAACTCGCAAATCACTCATCAACTGATAATGAGAAGTCCTACCCCGTCTATATGGCATAGACTGAGTGGTACGATTTTGCTTATTTGGTCGGCAATCCTCTAAAAAGACAAGAATAGATAGTTATGGTCCCATTTATAGAAACAAATAATCATAAACATTATATTCTAAGCATTTAAATATTACCCGCTCATCCCCAGTAGTCCACAACTCGCACATTGTTTGCCAATCTACGGGTCAACACTTACTGGGACGGATGCAATCGCATCATCTAAAGGCTTGCCATTAAAATGCTGACATGAAAAATAATTTTTTGTCAATATATAAACAAGTTTAAAAAATAAAGTACATATGAAATGAAATAGTATATTAACTATCTCTTTTTTTTTTGCTTGCCCGCCAGCTGCGATGCATGGCGCTCATGTGACAAGCATCGGCCCTATCTGTTTGCTCTGTACGCTCCCACTGGTATGTCAACTACAAAACAAAGTCACTGAATTATAACAAAGCATATGCATATATATTATTCAATTAAAAACAATAATTACCTGCAGATCTCTGAATATCAACTCTTTAGCCGCAACAGGCAGCTTTGCAAAGTCTTTTTGCCAAATCTTACAATACATTTTTGATACTACGCCCATGCGACTGGTAAAGTGATCTGCAGTAGGGCCGACGCCATAACCTCGGACAATGGAGACATTCCATTGTTGTCCATCAGGGCATCTCCTCTCTGTAACCCCCCTGGTCGGCCCTCGACGGCGAGTGCCCCTCCCCCAAGATTGTGCAGATGGACCTGTTGAAATATAAACATTAAACATCATTAGAGAATATCTATTAAACAATGAATATAAAAGTTACATGAAATTAAAATATGAACCTGCTACAGAAGATGCAGATGCCGCCGAAGAGCCCTGAGGGTTGGAAGAGGGAGCTATCTGCTGAAGAGTTAGAGGCAGAGGAAGCTGCTGAGAGGTGGTAGCGGGAGGGAGCCCCTGACATGTGGGAAGGGGAGGGATCGCTTGAGAGGTGGGAGGGAGAGGGACCGATAGAGTCCGAAGCCTCCGTGGGTGTGAGCCATCACGAGAAGAGCACTCACCAGTAAAAGTCATATGTTACAAAAAATTGTTAGTAAATATGTAAACATAACAAGTTAAAATTTTAATTTGAAAATTGCAATATAAATACTAACGTAAATAAATCACCTAAATATCAATATAATCATCCACTCTTATGCTACTTTCTTGACATAGATCCACATCTTGAATTTCTCCTCTAATGGGAACATCAATCAGATTGTCCTGAAACGCTTCGTCACTTGGTTGTATATCATTCTCAGGAGCATCATCTTGCAAGTCGTAGTAATCACGCGGACGTGCTTTGACAGGAATGATCCATCCTTCTGTTGTGTTATCATTGACATAGAACCCTATTCCACTTGACTTGCCAAGGCAAATGGTTCATCTGTATTGAGTCTTTGATGAGTGTTCAGACTGATAGTTCTATATTTATCTATTTTAAATCCTTTCGAATTGTAATATGAGTTTTAAGTAGTCTGTGAGAAAATGGTTTGTGAGTCAAACTGTCATCACTTGTTTCTGCCTGAATGATTAGGGATATAACCAACCCTGGCAAATTGGTCAGAGTAAACTCCTAGTGCAGTGGTTAATATTCAGATCATAGAACATGCAGAAGGTGTTGCATTGGTTCCCAACATGGGTAACTTGTGGGGTGGACCTACCACAAAGAACTGTTTTCTTGTTCACCTGTTGAAATTGTTTTGTCTAGATGGATAATGTTACTCTTGCCTATTCTGTCAATAACTTAGCTGTCAATAACCAAGGTCTAGACAAGCAAAACAATTTTGGCTTCATCAATTATACAAGGCAATTAGCCACTAATGATTGGAGTTTCAGATGGGCATCAAATTTTCCTACATCGAACAGACTGATCATAGCCTCATGCCTAGCAAAGTATCTTCTTAGAAATTATGCAGATGTGCTATAAACTTCTATAAAGGATTTGTTGACTGCATTTTGCTTTAGGAATTTCAAAATACATAGCAAACGGGTGTACAACACAACAATGGTAATGTGTCTAGTAAACATCAACAGAAAGGATAGCCTCTCTAAGAACACGTGCAGATTAAAGATGGCATGACATATGATTATTAACATGCAAGATCGAAAATAAGAACTATAAGAGCAGAGTAGGCCAACACGTACTTCAAAGCCTGTAATATCACAGAATTTCTTTGATGGATACGTAGAAGGAGCTGATTCTATATTGAGATCTGCAAGACAAAATAAATACAAAAACATGACTAAGTTTCACAACCAATTCTAAAACAGCATCACAGATGCCAAATTTTTTCATCTTTTTTGTACACGGGACACAACATATATAGCAGATTATTTCAACAAAGTAAAAAAAATCCAGAAATTGTAGTGTCTAAGACATGTATTAAATCCAGTTTATTCGACTTTGGAGCATTCCTTTTTATTCCTTTGTAAATGCTAAACATGTATTAAATTCTTAATCCTACAGGTATTTGCAAAACAATCACTTTACTGGTTCCATTGATGCCCTTGCAAGCCTTCCACTTGAGAACCTGTAATAGCATGGTGATGCCTAAATAGCAGATGAGCACTGGGTTTTAACAGGGGAGGGGGCGGGGCACTGCCCAGGGGGGTGCTACGCAGGTGTGGGGGGGACGGAAGCAGAGGGAGGGGGAGGGGCACTGCCCGGGGGGGGGGGGGGCGGGGGGGAGGGGGCGGGGAAGCGGGGGAGGGCGGGGCACTGCACAGGGGGGTGGGGGCGGGGGGGGGGGGGGGGGGGGGGGGGGGGGGGTGCTGCGCAGGTGTGGGGGGGGGGGGGGGGGAAGCAGAGGGAGGGGGAGGGGCACTGCCCGGGGGAGGGGAAGGGAAGCAGGGGGAGGGGGCGGGGTACTGCACAGGGGAGAGGGGGGGTGCTACGCGGGGTGGCGGGGGGGGGGGGGGGGGAGGGGGGGCCACCGGAGGGGAGGGAGGAATGGGGGTGGCGCCGGAGGGGGGGGGGCAGGAGGGATGGAGGGGGCGCCGGGGGAAGGGGACCGGGAAGGAGGGGTGGAGGCGCCGGAGGAATCAGAGAGAGAGAGGAGAGAGAGAGAGAGAGAGAGAGAAGAGAGGATTTTTTGCAGATGAGCGAAAATATGGCAACGGCTACATAGCCGCTACCATATTGACATTTAGCAGCGGCTAAAAAGCCACTACTATATAACTTTATGGCGGCGGCTAACAACCGCTGCTATATGTATTAATTTTAACAAATTAAACTTCAAATAATGTTTACTATAGACAGACATTAATATATTTAATTTTTATAATTATAAATATGATAAATTAATGAGGAATCCTTATCAGATATTTTACTTATAGATTTCGGCAGGAGGTACCTGAAAACTGAGATGGGGGAACTTTCTATGATATAGTGGAAGAGACATTGCAAAATGATGATCATTAATCTATAAGGGGCGAGCCTCGGTGATTTCTTGCATTACTACAAAGGTGATTTCTTGGACGAGTTACCAGTTATATTGATTTCACTGTGCTACTGAACCTTAGCTCCAAGCAGTTGGCAATGCAGTGTACTTGCATCCCTGCCTGAAGCATTGCGTTGATATGCTCCTAGAGACAGGAGTGCCAGCATGAAAGATCAAGAAATTGACGATCTTTGGAATCCATAGACTTGCAATTAAGATGGAGTAAAGACAAAATTCGTTCTGAACATTTGTCATGGAAGACATTGCCAGAGAGAGAAAGTGCTTGTGTCCAGCAGTACAATATTCTTCCACTCAGATTCTTGAAGAGGCTAATTCTCAAGATTAAGGGTTGGCGGTCCAGAAAGGAAACTTTTATGATTTCTTTTGATACTAGTACTGAAAACAGTGAAAAAGCGAGAAACAATATTTCAACCAGCCATCTAATGCTAAGGTTCTCTTTGGTTCAATCAAGGAATGTGGAGAGGACATCTCGTTTGTAGGAGCATCAAGAGTCATTATCTTAGATGTTCATCTAAATCCTTGTGTATCTCGCCAAGCCATTGGCGGAGTATTTAGACCAGGGTAGACCAAGAAAGTTTACACCTATAGGTTGGTTGCTGTTGATTCTCCTGAAGAGAGAGATCACCATACCTGCTACAGAAAAGAGCTCATTTAAAAAATGGGGTGAATGGCGTGACATTTTGGGTGCAGAGATTGGAGCTTGAGAGTGTTGACATTCAGGACAGTCAGAATATTTTCTAGACTATTTACTTCCAATTGAAGATATCAAATCTCTATATAAGAGGTACCAATAGTATCAATCTTGTTCGATCATCCATAATCTTCTCAGGTTCTACATATTAGATTTATGTTATATATATATATATATATATATATATATATATATATATATGTTCACTAAATTTGTGTATAATATATTTATATTTGAGAATATACAAGTATATACAAAGTCTCTCCTAGCACAAATATACATACATATTTCAAATATAAATAACATATGTATATATCAATCACTAAACTAAAATAACTTATTATTAATATGTATATGTTCTAGATATGCCTGATTAGAAGTTTTTTATTAAAAATAAATAAAATAATATTTTATATTTGTCAGCGGCTATTTGCCACTGACTAATATATATGTCAGCGGTTTGTAGAATCGCAGACATAACATTCATATATCCGCGGTTGCCATAGCCGCGGAAGGATATATGTCCGCGGTTACAGGAAGCCGCGGCCTTAACGCAACATTTGTCCGCGGTCACGTTTTAGCCGCTGACGTATGCTGCGCTTTTATCAGCGCCTACAGCTAACCACGGACAAAACGGTTGTATGGTAGCGGTCTACAATAGCCGCTGCCTTATATCTCTTTTGTCCTTGAAATGTCAACCGCGGATATATAATCGTTGCTAAATGTTGGTCCTCCTGTAGTGATGGTTGCAATAACCGTCTACATATATTTATGTAGTCGAATATATTAACTGTCTAGATATGTATATGTAGACGGGTATAGACTGTCTACATATATCTTATTTGTAGATGATTAAATAGCGGTCTACACATCATTGATTAAAATAAACTAAATTCATTTAATTTACACATTAAAACCTGTTAATTCTGTATAAATCGGTAAAAAAAGAAATATGCACAATAAACTTTCATGAACTCAATCCTCATTCTCTTACTGGCAAAGTAAACTACATTGTTTTATGTACACAGAAAAAGTGCCTATAACTATTAACAAAGGCCTTAGGCAGAAATGTAAATTACATGAGAAAAGAAGAGTGATCATAAGACTGGACCAGCAATACTGGATCCAAGTGCAACTACACATGCACCAGTTAGTGTTGCTAGTTCAACTATCTCCATGCAGCAACACAGAAAAAGGTCAAACACAGACATCTCTGACTAGTCAAATTCAAATTTATAAACCAATAAATATCGTCTGTGTAACCTGATTTCATCAGACTGGCTGAGTCAAGAACAGTTCATCATCTTTATTTTTTTGTTACATTACTGGTGATTTTATGATCCATAAAGTGTTGCACTCTCAACTTTCTTTTCAAAAGATTTTTTACTTTCTCTGAAATATATTCCTAACATTTCTAGAAAGACTTACCTTTTTCAACACCCTGATTACAAGTGCAAAACAGAGTATCCACTAATGTTAGCCTTCCTTCTGCATCTGTGTTATTCGCCTGCAATGAAGAAAAATAAAGAGATAGACAAATGTAAAAGCAGTAACATGAATGTAAAAATAAAGAACAATCAGATCAACCAGGCTTACATAAAAATTGTATGAAAAAGACAACCAAAATCACAACCTAGGCAAGCATGAGCAATGCCTAGATGACAAGCCACTATGATGTTATGCTCATTTTATAAGTTGCCACAGTACAACACTCTTCCGAAAATTAAAAGCAAAAAATATCATAACCATATCCACTCATAGTACTTAGAAGATAAGCATATAAAATGACTTAAAACAATAAGAAAGTGAGGAAGCACATGCCTTATTCAAGCACACAGAAAACAAGATCCTCCGTGAAGTCGTGCTTCTCCTCACCAGTAAGATCCTTCCCAGTACCAGCAAGATTTATTTGCCAATTTTATTGACCTGAAAATCGAGCATATATATTTCAGATAAAATGAATTAGAAGTGTAAAGTCAAAAAGGAACTCAATGACAAGTAAAGTGAAAAGGGAAACTTATTAACTACACAAAATTTGATTTCCAACATCAAGAGATCAGTATGGACCATTCATTAGGAAATTTCCACACTGATGTCCTGTTCTCCCAAATCAACTGATTTGGGCGGCCTAGTCTAATATGATTTAGGATCAAAATGGCAAAAGGCAGGGGAATCCATCAATTCTGCAATGCATGATAGTTAAGGACCCCCCCCCCCCCCAAAAAAAAAAAAAAAGGAAAAAAGACACACAAACAGAGAGATTAGAAAGGTTTCTGCAAGGAGAGGCTGTCCAAGATGACTCAAGTACAACAATATACTTATATGAGACTAGAAACTATGAGGATCTCCTTTCTAGAACGAAGAAGTAACAATAAGCATGCTTATCTAAAGACGTTAGGCAAAAAGCTAAACAACGAAGAGGAAAAAAATCTAAACTAAAGAAATTAAGATTAAAAAGTAAGATTGATCAACAAAGTGAGCTAGACACAATTATAGCGCACTTACATACTATCAAGATCAATAAGCTCTGCCTTGATTAACAAGGTTGTAAGACAATAAAGTCCAAAAGGAAGCACATTATTCACCTCCATCTGTTGATAAGATTGGAACTTGAATCCATGAAGTTGGGAAACATGAGACCGGGAAAAAAGGTATACAACTAAAGGTAAAAATTGACAAGCAGTCAAGCAGTGAGAATGATCAATAAGTGCATAAAATACCTTCTTTATGCCTTTGGAAACATAGGAATGATGTCATAAAGGATATTGCAGTATGGATGGAGCTCAAAGCATTCTAGCCCCCCCCCCCCCCCCCCCCCCCCCCCCAGCGCATCCCCCGTGCCATAACCTATCTCAAAGAGTGCGGATCGTCTCCCCCCCCCCCCCCCCCCCCTACTAGAATCCACCTCAAAACCCCTCCACCCCTCTGCATATCACCCGATTCCTCCCTTTCCCTTAAAAAGAAGGGGAAAAATAAACGAAAGGAGGAGGGGCTAGAAATTACCTCAAGACACTGATGTTGGAGGAGGCGGAGAGCGGCCGCTACAGAGGAGGGGGCGAGGGGCAGCGGCAGGCAAGAGGCTTACACTCTCCGACATCTTCCCCCATCCGGAGGTCCTCCCCAGCGTCATGTAACAGCTACAAAAGTAGTGCGGTGGGGGTCTGAGATCCACATGCATGCACTTAGGACTGCAAACGAGTCGGGTCGAGCCGAGTATTATGCTGCTCAAGCTCTGTTCGTTAATTTTAATCGAGCTCGAGTCGAGTTCGAGCTTTTTCGAATGTTGAAAATGGTTGTTCAAGTTTGGTTCGTTTAAATACTCTCGAGTTCGAGCCCTTAACGAGTATCTTAACGAGCCCAATTAAATTTGTGAGTTATATATATATATATATATGTATATATGTAAAAAATTAATTGTTTGTAAGACCCAATTTATCTTATTTCAAAGTCATATCCTAAGATCCTTCATAAGTTACTTGTTTAATTATTTTAGTATAATATTTAAAATATTTAGCAATTATATTTATATTTTTATAATTAAAAAATTAAATGAACTTATTTACGAGCTTAAAAGAGTCGAGTAAGTATTTGCTCATACTCGGCTCGTTTATGAAATGAGCTTAAATTTTTGTTTAAGTTTGACTCATTTACCTTATTAAATGAGCCGAATTCGAGTACATTTGAGTTGAGTTTGAGTTACTTGTCGAGTGTATTAGTTTGTTTACAGCCCTTCCTTTTATAATTTGTGTATTTACACTCTCATATTTAATCTTTTACATTTTAGTATTCATAAGTATTTCGTACCTTAACAAAATTCTTTAAAAATAAACAAATAATAATATTCTCATATTTATAATAAGAAATTAATATAATTTGAGTATATTATAACAAGTAACTAATCGAGTATTTTAACGAGCATATTATCGAGTATCTTAACAAGCTGTTCGCGAACATATTCGAGTCGAGCATATCTCTGTTCAAGCTCGACTTGTTTATGAATCGAGCTTATATTTTGTTCAAGCTCGGCTCGTTTATCTAATAAACGAGTCGAGTCGAGTTTTTATCGAGCCGAGTTTCGAGCTACTTGTCGAGTGTATTAGTTCATTTGCAGCCCTAAGCACTTTATATTTTTTTGAAGGTTTTAATGAATATGGGAAGCTATACTAGGAAAGTGTTGTATTGAAAAACTCTATCGTCAATTAAACTGTGCATCGTTGAACAAGGATAGAAGGAAGTGTTGTATTGCCAAACCTCTATCGCCAATTAAGCCGTGCATCGTTGAACAAGGATAGAAAATGAATTGGTGGATAGAAGGAAGTGTTGTTTAGGCAAACCTCTATCGTCAATTAAACCGTGCATCATTGAACAAGGATAGAAGGAAGTGTTGTATTGGCAAACCTCTATCGTCAATTAAGTCGTGCATCATTGATCAACAATAGAAAATGGATTGGTGGATGTCTACATTTACTCCAGGTAAATGTAGTTGATGGTATGAATATTAATTATACCTTCTTATACTTGTTATAATATTTAGCATGTTTTTTATGCATAGCTATGGTGTTGGGAGAGGTTCCATATTTGAAGTCCATTTCTAAGACCCATTAATGCGTCATATGTATGCTTTGGTGCAAGGTAAGTTTTTCATTTAATGTGTATAATCATTTTATAATTTCATTGATAATCATTACCTTTAATAACTTACGTGGCATAAGCAATTGCCATGAGAGACCCCGAACTGTAGTTGGCAGTTCTACAGGAATGATTTGATACCATCGAGATCAATTAGGTCAATTGAAATATATGAAAAATTGATGCTTAATTGACATTTCTTTAGATAATTTTTCTAACATTTTTTGTTTGTAAGATTAATTGGCAATCATATGACTTGGAGGATTTAGATAAAGTTGCGCCAATTTGCAGGGAGAGTCCAAATTTATGGCGGCACATGTACCCATACTTTGTTTAGCTATTATGGAGATACATATGTCAGAGAGAGTGTGGCGTCAATTTGGTACTCCTCAGGTAATAACACTAGCACCAGAGAAGTACGATCGTGTAGATGGTCGTGGCCATGGGAGACAAAACTTATTGTTATATTACGCTGCAAGTATTCAATGGTGGAATGACCGAGCAAATTACAATCAAGAACATCCAACGCAAGAAGAAGACGAGAGTCATTGGCATCAGTGGTATGTGCAACATTCAAACTTGTATTTGACACCATTCCATCAAGAGCCACCTATTGAGTATTGTCCAAGGGGATCTATTGAGCGTGCATTAGTAAGTATCCATTTATTCATTTAGTGATTTATGAAAAATTTTAGTTATACTTACATATTCTATGATTTTCAGATAGATATGACATTCTGGACTAGGGAATTGTTGATTACAGAACTCGATGCATCTTATTAGCATGTAAAGAATGAGATCCTTAAGCTCCAAGAAGATACATTGCAGTGACTTTGGATAAAAATTCCAGAATATGAGCAGCCTTCAGTTCCATCTAGTGCAAATTATACTCTAGGAGAAAGCTCAAGAGATGCAAGTACATGGTCACATCCTTGGATGACACCATAACAATTGTCGAATACATATGATTCTCAGTCTTGTGCTCTATCTCAAGTGGATTTCCAACACAACAATGGATGTAAGATTTTGATATTATAGATGCACTTACTCCTATAATTTGTGTTTCTATCCCTCCACCACATACTATTAAAAGAGTGCATATATATGATCAAGAGACTCAACTCACCCCACATGTTGAAGAGGACGATGAGGAACAACCATTGCAAAGAAGGGTTAGGGGTCGAGGAAAATGTAGAGTAACAAAGAAGAGATGTTGATTTCTTATTGTGATGTTATGAACATTTTGTGACAACGTAAATATTGATGGTTGATTTCATGTTGTAAGACTATTGACATTCTGAATTGTGTGACAATGTAAATATGTTGATATGAAAGGATTGTCAAAGATTGTGCACATTTTATATTACATGTTTATGGTTTGTTGTTAAAATTTTAAATTATGTTATT